>SJYO01037955.1:50151745-50191265 GCA_006410555.1 Capra ibex | reverse complement strand
TCTACTTATTATTTAATCAACTAAACTGTATAGACTCCTTTTTTAATTACCCAAACTTCTATACAGTTGTCTTTTTTGGATTTGACTTTACGAATTTTTCACTTCTATCGGTAGACATACAGAAGAAACCTCTTTACAGATAAATCAAGAAACCGGGTAAAAAACTAACCCAGCAAATAAAGAGACCTTAACTCGACGTACTCAACGAACATATAAAAACTCTAATCAACAAACGGTCGACGAAGTAAACGATAATAAAAGAGGGTTCTGTATGTCTACCGATTGTTTGTGTACTTTTCTACGAGTTGTAGTGAGTAATAGTCTCTTTACGTTTGGTTCTGGTGTTACTCCATGGTGAAGTATGGTCAGTCTTTCCGACGCTAGGTTTTCAGATGTTCGTTATTTACGATCTCTACCACACCTCTTTTCCCTTGGGAGAATGTGACAACCACCCCTACGTTTGATCATGTCGGTGACACCTCTTGTCACACCTCTAAGGAATTTTTGGACCTTTATCTTGACGGAATACTGGGTCGTTAGGGTGACGACCCATATATGTAACTCCTTTGGTCTTAACTTTCTCTGCGTACATGGGGTTACAAGTAGTGTCGTGACAAATATTATCGGTCCTGTGCCTTCGTTGGATCTACAGGTAGTCGTCTACTTACCTATTCTTTCGTCACCATGTATATGTGTTACCTCATAATGAGTCGGCAATTTTTCTTATGTAAACTTAGGAAAGATTACTCCACCTACTTTGACCTCGGCTAATATGTCTCACCTCATTCGGTCTTTCTTTTTGTGGTTATGTCGTCTGATTGTGTATATATACCCTAAATCTTTCTACCGTTACTACTGGGACATACGTTCTGTCGTTTTTCTGTGTCTACACATATCGCCTGAAAACCTGAGTCTCCCTCTCCCTCTCCCACCCTACTAAACCCTCTTACCGTAACTTTGTATAAATTATAGTACATTCTTTACTCAACGGTCAGATCCAAACTACGTCCTATGTCCTACGAACCCCGACCACGTGACCCTATTGGGTCTCTCTACCATACCCCTCCCTCCACCTTCCCCCCAAGTCTTAACCCTTGGGTACATGTGGGTACCGTCTAAGTACAACTACATACCGTTTTGGTTATGTCATAACATTTCATTTTATTTTATTTTATTTCTATTTTTAATGTATTTTAAAATTTTCTTGTCTGGATATCATCAACATCCTGTTCCACTTTGTCAGAATGTATGTATATTGACATTAGAGTCTTCATGTTTTTCTTCGAGTTTTTTACGTCACTTCTCTATCAACGACTCAAAGAGTTTTTGTAACTTTTTATAATTCGGTATATTCGTTTTTGGAGTCTTTTAGATGTTGTCCTATTTAATTTTCTGTTTAATAGTTTTTGGTCTCTATTTTCGTTTATTGATATTCTTCTTAAAATTCGATGAGTCTTGGTTTCCAATTTTCTTATAGCACTTACATTGGTATCTTATTTTGTGTGGTGTACGTGTATTCAGAAACTTTTCTGAAAGTCATCGATCCTTTAGGTCTTCTGTTACCTTTTTCTAGAAATGTAATGATTTGTATCTGTAATGGGTGGTAGGGTATCATGTCGTTTTCATGGGAAATTTTTATTTCCTCTTTAGTATATAAGAATATTTTGTTAAACTCTCTTAAATGACGATCGTTGGGAGTGTTATTCTCTAAAATTTTACACAAGAATTACTTTTTACTTATACTTTATTTTCGTATGTAGATGTATTTCTTTTTTCTATACAACTGTACTAATTATATTTTCTTTATACTCTATAAAATAGTGTAAAATTAATAGGTGTTTTTATGGATCAACAGATCATATTTTGATCGTCGATAAAACCAAATACCAACATACCTGATTTACATGGGGGGTGAAGTTTAAGTATGTAATTTCAGAACGGGGGGTTTCACTACCATAATCCTCCTCCTTACAAACCTTTATTAGTCTTGTACTATCATCCCGGGAGCATTTACCCTAATCACGGTGATACTCTTCTCTGAACTCTCAAAAGTGACGAGAGACGAGAGACGGACCTCTCCGATATTCTCCTGTCGGTAGATGTTCGGTTGTTCGTTCGAGAGTTCGTCGTCTTTGCATCTGTGGAGCCTTCATCTGAAGATTCGAAGGTCTTGACACTCTCTATTTACAAAAGACCAATTCGTTAGATCAAATACTATTAAATATTATCGTGGGACTCTGTATACTGTACATATTTTATATTATAAACACACAATACAGTATGTCGTCTTCTCTTTTACCCTTTCTTCACACTTATGTGTGTGTGTGTGTGTGTGTATATCGTAGTTATTGAGTTACCTGTAGTTAAACTCGTTTCAGACCCTTTGTCATCTCCTGTCTTCTCAGACCGTACGACGTTAGGTACCCCAGTGTTTCTCAGCCTGTGTTGAATCGTTGACCTGTTGTGTGTATTAATGTAATTTTCGTTCACTAGACTCTTTTGTGAATTTTCTGTCTGAGAACTTTCTAACTTAATCTTTGTCAGATATTCTTGATTTTTATTTTATTTTTCAATATCAGTTCATTTTTTTTTTCTCTGTGTATGTAAATATAAAAATTACCTTTTTTTTTTTTCTTTTAGGAGGAATACATGGATTTTGTTTTTGTCGTACTAAAATCCTTCTAACTCTTCCGGTCATAATTATAAAATCACTATATATACATTATGTCGGTCTAGGATCGTCTTAAGGTATGTACTCTAAGTTTACTTCAGTGTAAGGTAATTAATAATGGTACTACTGATACAATACAATAATTGTATTGTAACTACTCACACATAATTTATTGAAAATCACTGAAAGTACCTTAAAAAGTAATTTAACAGGTTAGTTAGTCAGGTAGGTACGTTTACACAGTACCGAACCACTAATCCTAAGTGTCACATGTACACGAGAAGTCTTTACACTTAATTTCTCTGTACTCATTTCATTTTTTTTTTTTTTTTTCTTAACGATTTAATTATGACTAATTTAGGGTATTATTTTTCCGTCACAGAAATTTTTACTTTTTTTTTTCTTGAGTAAACTTTAGATTTCCTTTTCTATTTGATTTTCCTTTTCTATCATTCATTATATGGTGTGTTTGTAAATAGTCTTTTTTCAACCTCACTGGTATCATTACGATTTTTCACATCTGAATTTTTTATTATCATAGTCTCTGTTTCTGTAATGTATTATTATCCCTCCTATTCAGTTGTTCTGTGTGGATAATACATACATACCGTAGTTTACATTTATCACACACACAATCAGTGAGTCAGTACAGACTGGGAAGTCCGAGGTGACAGGTACTTTAAGAGGTCCGTTCTTATGGTCTCACCCATCGGTAAGGGAAGAGGTCCCCTAGAAAGACTGGGTCCCTAGGTTAGGGTCAGAGGACATGACGTCCGTCTAAGAAACGATAGACTCGGTATTCCCTTTTGGTTACAGTTATCGTTATCTTAACATTCTTATTATCTGTTTGGACTCTAATATAAAGTTGTAGACACGTGAACCATAGTATAATATTTGTAAACTTGACGGTTTAAGTTTTGATGACCACTAGGGTTTACAACTTTCAAATTTTATAACGTTTTTAAAACATCTTGATACACCGTACATTGTCATTTCGATCATTATGTTGATGAGATATCTTTCGTTGAAGTAGGTGACTATAAAATAGTTCTATTTACTTGTGCAGATTATTTTTTTTCTGTATTATTCTTGTCGTGAAAAACATTACAGTTTTAAGTTGCAGGTAGTCATTTACTTACCTATTTATTCGATTACAAGTATGACGAATTGTACCCTTCCTTACTTGGTGAATGTCTGTATTTGATACCTACTAAGAGTATTTACAATACGATTCCTATTTTTGATCCGGGTTTACTCGCGTACGATGTACTAAGATAGACACATCTTAGGTTCTGGTATTCGATTAGAATCGACTACTTTTATTCTATAATAAACGGAGACTTTCTAGTCTAAATGACTTTTCTAGTTATCCACTGAAAGGTCGCACTACATCTACGAGATTTAAAACAAACCTACCACAAGTGTCTCGATGCGTACGAGGCAGTGAAGTTAGTACAAGGCGAGAAACGCTGGGAAACCTGACGTCTGACGGTCAGACGAGACAGGTACCCTAAGAGGTCCGTCTTTATGACCTCACCCAACGGTACGGGAGGAGTTCCCTTAGAAGGACTGGGTCCCTAGTTTCGGACGTAGAGGACGTAACGTCCACCTAATAAATGGTGACTCAACGTCCTCTTCGGGTAAGTGTCTCGATATAGGTAGTAGTTTTTAGTACTTTCATAAAATACAGGAAACACAACAAAACAATATTCTGTAATGAGTTTTTAATACAACATTTTGATATACCTTCTTAATTAACTAGAACTTTCACTCTTTTATATACCTTAAATAATCTTTAATCTCCTTATAATTAAAACTGATCCTTAAATGTTTTATGAATCTTTTGACATAAACTTGTATCAGACATATATTAACTATACCATCGTTAAGATAATTATAAACCTTCTTTCTACAATGTAATGTCGAATTTTCTTCTTAAACTTACTTAGTACCATCAACTCGTTAAGATATTCGTAAATTTCTACTAACTCAACGTATTAAATGACTTTATAATCTTAACCTTCGTCACTTGAGTTTCCCTCTATCTAGAAGTAAACGGTTCAGTTTTCCTCTTAAAATTTCACACGAGATTCTCGTGTACTTATTACGGAAAAGGTCTATGTAGATCAGTCCTCCAGTCACTTTCACTTTCAGCGAGTCAGCGTAGGCTGAGACGTTGGGGTACCTGATATGTCCGGGACCTTAAGAGGTCCGGTCTCATGACCTGACCCACCGGAAAGGGAAGAGGTCCCCTAGAAGCGTTGGGTCCCTAGCTTGGGTCCAGAGGGTGTAACACCCGTCTAAGAAATGGTCGACTCGGTGTTCCCTTCGGTGCTCGAGTCTCTAGTTCTATTTGTAAATCTTTTACAATAGAATTTAATAAAACTATAATTTTTTGTTTGTTTAGTTATATCGATTCATCTCTGGGTTGATATATATGTATCTCTCTCTGACTGAAGATCTTTTACACTGAAAGACAACGACAACAAGTATCGATTTCTACTGTATGATTGTGGTAGTCCCTCACCAATTTGTTTTCAAGACGTGTAGGTTCTTGTTATTTCCAAGTGTGTTTCAGTGAAATAAATATAAAATTTCTAGTAAAGTACATCAGTAAGTCAGTACAGGACGAGAGACTCCGGGGCACACGACATCGGGTGGTCCTAGGAGACAGGTGTCTTAAAAGGTCCGGTCTTATGACCTCGTCCAACGGAAAAGGAGAAGGTTCACTAGAAGGGCTAGGTCCCTAACTTGGGTACAGAGAACGTAGCGGATGTCAACGTTCACTTAAGAAATGGTGTTTCTGGTTAATCAACGGAATTAAAGGTTCATGGAATTCTAAAACGGGAACAGTGAAACCGTAGTGACGAATCTGTACGGAGTTTTACGAAAGGTTGCTACTGACGAGAAATAAATCGTAGAAAGAGCGAGGAAGGTCTTTATGGTTAAAAGGATGAAAGAATAGGTTGTTTAAGTGACTGTAACAAGTGGTAAGTCAAGTCAAGTCAAGTCAGCGAGTCAACACAGGCTGAGACGCTGGGGTACTTAGTGTCGTGCGGTCCGGAGGGACAGGTAGTGGTTGAGGGCCTCAAGTGAGTCTAAGTGCAGGTAGCTCCGTCACTACGGTAGGTCGGTAGAGTAGGAGATAGTGGGGGAAGAGGAGGACGAGGGTTAGGGAGGGTCGCAGTCTCAGAAAAGGTTACTCAGTTGAGAAGCGTACTCCACCGGTTTCTTGGTATCAAAGTCGAAATCGTAGTAAGGAAGGTTTCTTTAAGGTCCCGACTAGAGGAAGTCTTACCTGACCAACCTAGAGGAACGTCAGGTTCCCTGGGAGTTCTCAGAAGAGGTTGTGGTGTCAAGTTTTCGTAGTTAAGAAGCCACGAGTCGGAAGAAGTGTCAGGTTGAGAGTGTAGGTATACACTGGTGTCCTTTTTGATATCGGAACCGATCTGCCTGGAATCAGCCGTTTCATTACAGAGACGTAAACTTATATTTCACCCCAAAGGTAACCATGAGATAGGACTACTACAGCACCCTTTAAGTATGTCACTTAGTGGTTGTCTGTGTTTTGTGGAGGGTCGATTTTGTTTCCATGAAAAAGGTAAACGATGTTGTAACGACTTTTCACGAACCTACTTTTAATTGGGACGTTCATTTTGTCTATGACCGTTTTGGTTATGTTATAACATTTCATTAATTGGAGGTTAATTTTATTTATTTAAAGATATATATTTTTTTACGACGAACATTTTACTCTTTCGTAATGGTACAAAAATAAGAAATGACTGTTTATGTTAAAACCATAAAATTGATAAAAATCTTTGATAATAATGAGGGACGTGTTACGAAATTAATTGTGTTGGGAGGAAAGTTCAGGTCCAATTAGAGTCAATTGTTTGAAATGTCATGAAAAACGAAACTAAGTCGATTATGGAAACTAATAATATCCCTTTTCTTTTTATTATATCCATAGTGATTTATCACCCATTATCATAAGATCCATTAAGTGTAGACAAACTATTTAAAATTGAGATAAATAAGTACATAAATAAATAAATAACGTGATAGAACATTTTTATACAATAAAATAAGAAGTATTTTATTGTCGGTCTTGGACGTTCACATATTTATAATAGTGGAAGATTACTTTTTAAAAATTAATTATAATTATAATTAGATTATAATTTTAGATAAATATAATATATATAAATAGATATATTAATCCCGATCTTTATTTACAAAGTAAGATGTATGTGAGCACGATGAGAAAATACGTTATAACTGTAAGATTCAAGTATAGTCGTATTGTGTGAGGGTCAAAAGTACTAGATTCGTAGGTACCGTAGACTTTCTACATACATGAAACAGTTTGTGTACTGTGGTTATCCGGCGATAATCTTGAGTTCCCAAAATATTGTTAACAGTCTTTTATGTAGACGTAATGATACGTACTAATTTACACGTTCAGATATAAAATATACTTTTTATAAGAGATACCAATGAGTAGTTTTTGATTAGTGACCACTGATGATACTTTCGGTAACAAAGATACATAAAATGTTTGAATTTATTTTGTCTTACGTGTAAGGTTGAGTATTCCTCTGAACGTTACGAGACTTCCCCTGTATTAATTTACTTTTTAGTCTTACGTTAATTTATCATTAATTTAAATCTATCTTAGTATTAAAAAGGAAAAAATTAAAACCACACAAGAGCCAGTACAGGTTGAGACGTGGTGATACGTGACATCGGGTGGTCCGAGGAGACGGGTATCCTAACAGTTCTGTTCTTATGACCTCACTCAACGGTAAAGGGGAAGGTCCCATAGAAGACCTGGGTCCTTACGTTAGGTGTGGATCGTCCAGAGAAGGTCACGTCTACCTAAGATATGGTGACTCGGAGATCCCCAAGTATTATTAGTTATTCTTGGTGTTATTAGTTATTCTTCGACATTACTCCTAAAAGGACCTCTCTATGATATCATATAAATGTACAACAGTGTAATTGATATAATTTTTCTTCGTTCCTATATAATTTGTAGTGCCAGTTTGAATTTTTCTAAGTGTCTCAATTTATATATATATAAATTTTGTTAATCATATCACTGAGGGGACCTCCCCTCACACCGTCGAGTGAGGTCATAAGAACGGGCCCTTTAGGGTACCTGTCTCCTCGGACCGTCCGATGACAGGTAACCCCACGTTTCTCCGACTCTGTTGAATCACTGATTTGGTGGTGGTGTCATATCACTGTGTTAGTCGATCCCCATAGATTTAAAGAAAATTGTCTTATATATATTATTTATTTAAACTTTAATAATTAACTTTTGATTACGTTTTAAAAGTACGTTGTGGGTAATTGTACCTATATTTTATATACACATATGATAACGACGAAAATAAATTTTACGAAAATGTATATAAAATGTTTGCATTGTAATCCTGTCTTGTCGGACTGTCATTGTCTAAATACATATACACTTATAAACTTTAAACTGTATTTGTCTTAATAGTTTAAATACTCCTTTAATATCTATTATGTTATTCGTAACAGTCACAATAGGTATACTATTTTCAATCACCTAGAAATGGAGACGATTATACGTTGTCTTTAAAGACTACGTTTCCAATTTATAGTTGTCTTTTGTTTAGGAGTTTTTAATACATATATCCAAGTCAAGTGAAGTCAGTGAGTCAGCAAAGGCTAAAACGTTGGAGTAATTAGCGTCGTGTAGTCCGGAGGGACGGGTAGTGGTTGAGGGCCTCAAACGGGTTTGAGTACAGGTAGTTCAGCCACTACGGTAGGTCGGTAGAGTAGGAGACACCAGGGAAAGAGGAGGACGGGGGTTAGGGAGGGTCGTAGTCCCAGAAAAGGCCACTCGGTTGAGAAGTGTACTCCACCGGTTTCATAGTCTCAAAGTCGAAATCGTAGTCAGGAAGGTTTCTTGTGGGTCCTGACTAGAGGAAATCTTACCTGACCAACCTAGAAGAGCGTCAAGTTCCCTGAGACTTCTCAGAAGAGGTTGTGGTGTCAAGTTTTCGTAGTCAAGAAGGTACGAGTCGGAAGAAGTGTCAGGTTGAGTGTAGGTATATACTGGTGACCTTTTTGGTATCGGAACTGATCTGTTTGGAAACAACCGTTTTATTACAGAGACGAAAACTTACACGATAGATCCAAGCAGTATTGAAAGGAAGGTTCCTCATTCGTAGAAAATTAAAGTACCGACGTCAGTGGTAGACGTCACCAAAACCTCGGGACTTTTTATTTTAGACTGTGACAAAGGTGACAAAGAGGTATATAAAGGGTACTTCACTACCCTGGTCTACGGTACTAGAATCAAAAGAGTCACAACTCAAAATTCGGTTGAAAAAGTGAAAAGTGAAAGTAAAAGTAGTTCTCCAATAAATCAGGGAGAAGTGAAAGACGGTATTCCCACCATAGTAGACGTATAGACTCCAATAACTATAATTAGGACCGTTAGAACTAAGGTCGAACACGAATCATTAGACATTTAACTTTATATAAAAATAACGTTAATTTATGTATTCATAATTTGGTGTGTAAAATACTATTCGCGTAATATTATTCACTTCGTTATTGGAGACCTTAACCATTTACCTAAAGGTTATTTGTAATTCAAATTGAAGACTGGGATGATCTTTTTAAAATTCAGTTATTAGAGTAGGAAGTTCAGTATTCCTGTTTTATGTTATATTTACTTGTTTCATGTATTTATCCTTTTAGTTTTTTAGTCTTCGTTTTTATTGTCTTAAAGTTATTTGTTCCTTTACTTTTATTTTAACAAAGTACTGTTTTCGAACCCCGACCACGTGCCCCTACTAGGTCTCTCTTCTATACCCCACCCTCCACCCTCCCCCCAAGTTCTAACCCTTGAGTACATGTGAGCACCGACTAAGTACAGTTACATACCGTTTTGGTTGTGTCATAACATTTCGTTTTATTTCATTTTTATTTTTAAAATTTTTTATTTTATATGTATATATGAATTTTTTTAGACATTCGTCTCTCTTAACTTTTCTTTTATCTCTGTCTTCTTATTAGTTTATTAAAAGTCAACTCATATGTAACCATAGTTTTCAAATCTCCCTTTAAAAATTATCAATTTTGAGACTTATATAAACATATAATACTGACTCGTGAAGTCAAAGTATAACAAAGTCCACCACAAAACTTATAATTTTTTTAGTAATATGGTTATAGTATGATAAAAATTTTAAACCTGTGTTCAAAACAAACATAAAACAATATCACATTTTTACCTTCAATGTTACTGTAATTTAATTTGACTTTTGTGTGTAGTTTTATCTGGTGACAGTTTTATAAAAAGGTCAAGTCAAGTCAAGTCAGTTCAAGTCAGCGAGTCAGCACAGGCTGAGAAATACTGGGGTACTTAGCGTCGTGCGGTCCGGAGGGACAGGTAGTGGTAGAGGGCCTCAAGTGAGTCTGAGTGCAGGTAACTCAGTCACTACGGTAGGTCGGTAGAGTAGGAGCCAGCAGGCGAAGAGGAGGACGGGGGTTAGGGAGGGTCGTAGTCCCAGAAAAGGTCACTCGGTTGAAGTGTACTCCACCGGTTTCATAACCTCAAAGTCGAAATTGTAGTCAGGAAGGTTTCTTGTGGGTCCCGACTAGAGGAAATAAAAAAATTTAAATAAAAATTATATTTAAATAAATAAAATTAACCTCCAATTAATGAAATGTTATAACATAACCAAAACGGTATGTAGTTGTACTTAGGTGGTGTCCATATGTACACAAGGGGTAGGGAGACCCAGTAGGGTCCCGTGGTCGGGGTTCGTAGGTCATAGTACGTAGCTTGGACCTGACCATAAACAAAGAATATACTATAATATGTACAAAGTTACGGTAAGAGGGTTTAGTAGGGTGGGAGAGGGAGAGGGTGTCTCAAGTTTTCTGACAAGATATGTAGACACAGAGAAAACGACAGAGGGTATGTCCCAATAGCAATGGTAGAAAGATTTAAGGAATATATACACAATCATATGACATAACCACAAAAAGAAAGACCGAACGAAGTGAGACATATTATCCGAGGTCAAAGTCTTACCTGACCAACCTAGAGGAACGTCAGGTTCCCTGAGAGTTCTCAGAAGAGGTTGTGGTGTCAAGTTTTCGTAGTTAAGAAAATCCGATGTACTATTAATTTACACTAAGTTCCTGGATCTCGCTTATTTTCTTATTCCCTCTTACAACGATCATCATATTCCCTGTAATCATTCTACTCTTTTTAAACCTTATATATAACACTTACTCTATTATCAGAACATATTCAAAGGATTAAAAATATTGACATAACACTGAAAGTTCCGAACGGGACAAGAATCCTATATATGTGTCTTAATAAATATCTTTTAACAGTGTCATAGAAATTAAAATGGGGTTTAATAAGTCTTCTATTTAACACACGTACATGTATATCTCTTTCTTATTTAATTTTTCGATTACACCGTTTTAATACTTCTAGTCAAGTGGTCAATCATTGAAAAACATTGAATATGTAAAATTTATTGTTTTATAACGGTTCGTAAATTATTTTTACGTGTAACCTTTTATACATAAAGTACTTGTTAAATAATTTATAACGTAGAAACATTATTATATATGACGTATATTTACACATGTGTTAATTTTTGTACTAATCCTAAAATTTTTCGTTCAATACTATAAAACGAGACTGTCTCTCCGTATATTGAAATTCAACATACATATTCATAAAATCTTTTTCCAAAAAAAACTACGACAGTAGATCTTTTAGAGAGAGAGGGATGAAGATAAGAGATGGTTATACTTTTTATTCCTTTTACTTTGTTTTACCTTGGTTTTACTTTTAATGTCAAAATTACTAGGAAATTTTGACGAAATGAGGGGTTTGTGACACATTTACTTCTATCCGACTGTTCAAGTTATTTATAATCTAGTCTACCTCTTACCTACGTTACTCTTGTGGTGTCTTGTCTGTCTCGAACGTCTTGTGTCCTAAAAGGTTTAGTCCTTTGTGTGACCCTCCTTTTTGGGTCCGAACTTTGTGTAAAAGTGAGTAAGATTCACGGAGAGACTCACTGTAAACTTTAGTGTCTTGTCGTTTGTCAAGTAAGAACCACCTCTGACTGTCCTGAAACCGTTCAAAGTCAGATCATTCCTGTCTCTTACCCTCATTTTCGTTAACGGTTACCTACCGACGTCCTTTAGGTGTGTACGTATATCGTATGTGTGTGTACGCACACGTGTGTGTGTGTGAGGAACGGTTTTCTTGAAGTCTCATTCGGTTCACATACAAAATTATTTGATTTAGTGAGTGACAGAGGAAACATTTAACAAGACAACGTTTATCTACGAAATCCTTCTATATGTCCATATATCTCTACTCTTTTTAACCCAATCGTAAAATTTATAACTTTTTGATTCCATTTTTAAGAATTTTGTTTCTTGTGTTGTCTGTATGTATAAAAAGGATAATCATCCACTTTTAACATTGACTTTTCCTAGGTTTATCTTCGTAATTTTGTAAACGTTTCTTACACGAGAGATATACGTGCAGTTTTTCATATTTCGAATTACTTTATAGTTGTGTTTTTACTTTTCGTGTAAACAACTAGATTATTTTCTACGTTTTAATTTATTTTAGTATTGATTTTCACTACGGTGTTCCATCGTTTATCTTTCTATTTTCAGTTTGTGATCCTTGTCGTGACATTTAGAATCTTCTTTTCATTATTTGAAAGATATACGAGTTTTTATTTACGATCTTATATTTGAGTTTCGTTTCCTCTTTTTGTGTTCAGTCATTTTATTAATAGACACTTTGTTTTTATTTACTTCATTTCATATAAATTTATTATTTCAAATTTACTCTTTTAAAAATCCAAATTTTATAAACTTAATGACTTATAATTAAGACTTTGATTTACATAAAGGGTCTGGTTAGAATAATGTAGAGAATAATCTTCTTGTCGGAGTTTAAACCCCCAGTGTAATGTCTTGAGTTTATACACAACATAGGGTTTCAGTATAGATTTCGTTTTCAATTTTTTATTTTCCTATACAGTTATCTTCCCCTGTTGTCTCCTAATCTACTAACCTACCGTAGTGGTTGAGTTACCTGTACTCAAACTCATTTGAGGCCCTCAACCACTACCTGTCCCTCCGGACTGCACGACGCCAGGTACCCCAGCGTTTCTCGACCTGTGCTGTCACTGACTTGACTTGACTTGACTACAGTTATCATCTGTTTACGTTATTATTTTCCCTTTATTGACTTAATACTATAATTGTTCTCTATACTCTTTCAGATAGTTTTCAGTAATTACCTTGTCGACTCGCATACCCGTTCTTCCACTCTATCCTTCTGTGACTCGAGTGGAGACACATAACCGTGTTTTTATGTCTCTTGTTGGACTTTTGATTGCTTTTTCTGTAAAGTGTTGACCTTCATATTCTTTCAATGGTGTCACTTTGTCCCTACCTCTGTACCATATCAGTTCTGGGCGTCGAGACTCCATCACACACACAATCAGCGAGTCAGAACAGACTGAGAAACGTTGGCGTACCTGACATCGGCCGGACCGAGGAGACAGGTACCCTAAGAGGTCCGTTTTTATGACCTTACCCAACGGTAAAGGAAGAGGTCCCCGAGAAGGACTGGGTCCCTAACTTAGAAGTACGGTCGTCTGGAAAGTGTTAGATTCGGTAGTCCTTTCGGGACGGGACTCCATCCGACGAGTGTTTATTCCCCTATTAGTATGAACGAGTCAACAGAGGTTCTTCGTTCACCATACTTACGGTATAGTCCGAGGGGTCGGAACCCTAGAACGTGGTCCTCCTTTTCAGACGTCTTATAGACGGAAACTTCTGGTTACACCGAACGTATGTCCTCTCGGTCTCCCTAAATTCTTTGTCTCCGAGGTGAGAATTTCCCGTACGGGATTTAGAGTGTATGATGGGGGGTGGTTCAAGGTCGTGTCTCCGTCATTACTTTCCTCGGACCTAGTCTGGTCTGGGTGGACTATTGGAACTTCTCGGAAGACCCCTCTGTCCTCGTTGACTCTCAGGGGAGGATCCCCATATACATCTGAAACCCCCCTCGTCTTGCCATGACTACGACTGGTAGAGTAAGAACTTCAAGAGGTGGGTCGGTTAATCGGTACGTCAGTCGAAATCGTCCTGTGTCGGAGTGGTTGATAACCCTATTACCATTAGGGTGTTCCGTCCCGTACCGTCGATTGGGTCGACTCCCGACCGGGATGGATGTCGTACGGGTGTCATCGACTGGAACGGTTTTGTCTTCTCAGGTAGTTAGGTTTCTTCTCCGTAGGATTTCGTAGATTTAGACCATTAGTCTCACTTCAAAGCCCCGGGGTATCCTTAAGAGGTTACATTCAGGTTAACGTTCTAGTCCTTTTTATTGGTTGGAGAGAGTATGTATTTTTCTTTGTGTCTCTTAATCTGTTTTACTTCTCTGTCTTCTTATACAAAGTTTGTTTTCGTTTCCTGTTTTCGAGTCTTCTTCATGTTTTACTTCATCTCTATGTATTAGATAACCTATATCTTAAGTTCCTTTACTAATATTTCTATGGATTACTTGAGTCCTCTTATTAGTTATTTGTCTCATACAATCGTCTCAATCCTTTATATTTTTTTTTTGTTCCCTATGTTTTGACTTTAATTTTTTTATGTTATCTTCTTATTTGTCGTCTAATCTATTATATCTCTTTACCCGGTTACTCGACCTTTTGTTTCATCATCTTCAGTGGGTTTGATTTCTCCTTTTTTTTTTTTTGATTTATCCTAGCACATTCTCTGGACACTCTGTTGTAGACCGTATGATTGTAATTGTCTTTTCCCCAGCGTCTCCTTTCCTCTCTCTCTTTTCCCGTCGATCATATAAATTTTTATATTCCTGACGTTTGAAGGGATTAGAACCTTTTATTTGTCTGTAGACTTTCATTTTTGACATTTCATCGTCAAACTTTACAAAAAGACTGACTTTCGTTACATTATAGATTTACAATCACCAAATTTAATAAAAAGAGTGTAATTTTTTTTTTAACCTCCTGTCTTCGAAGACTTATGACACGTCATTAAATATCCTTAGTTTCCAGTTCTATGAAGACTAAAATACGAGATGACCGTAACTACAACTATATCATGCTTCTATTACGATATCTAGACCGGTAGTCCCTTCTACCTCACCTATAACTGTGTTTAGTGTAAATAGAGAATATAGCTCTTTAAGTTACAAAAGGGTCTTTGTGAATTATCTTACGTATAACACTCAGAAACGGGTATCGACAGTGTAGTGGAGGAATAGATGATCTCATCTACTATTTCGTTCATGAATCCTTAAAGACAGAGATTCGACCTCGGTCCGGTTTCTCTTCGTCATACCCCTATCTTGACCATGACGGTCGGAATCAACCGGTTTACCTGAAAATGTCACTAACACAGTACAACCCACTCAGTCTTAAGGATCCCGAATACTGTGAAAATAAACGTGTCGTTGTAGGTTTTTAGATCAATATTTTTTACTGGAACCTAGTCCCATCAGTTTACGTCACCTATTCCGTCCTTCGTATTTTGTTGGTCTCCGGTAAAAAAGAAATAAAAAAAAAGAAGTTCAAAGAGGAAACAAAAGTTCATAGGTACACGAGGACCCTTTAAAACAAAGTATACTGATAAGTATTTTCTGTATTCTCTCTTTTCTTTTCTGTGTTCTTCCATTGTCGGTTCGTAAACAAGAAGTCCACGAAGAATAAACACGTTGAGAAAATAGACGTCCTATTCCTCCTTTTCGTTCCTAAATAATAAAGGGTACAACGCCTTTATCTTTATAGTAAATTCTACAAAAGAATATTTTGTAAAAGTCAAGTTAAGTCAAGTCAAGTCAGTGAGTCAGCACAGGCTGAGAAACTCTGGGGTACTTAGTGTCGTGTGGTCCGGAGGGACAGGTAGTGGTTGAGGCTCTCAAGTGAGTCTAAGTGTAGGTAGCTCAGTCACTACGGTAGGTCGGTAGAGTAGGAGACAGCAGGGGAAGAGGAGGACGGGGGTTAGAGAGGGTCGTAGTTTCAGAAAAGGTTACTCAGTTGAGAAACGTACTCCACCACTTTCATGACCTCAAAGTCGAAGTCGTAGTAAGGAAGGTTTCTTTAGGGTCCCGACTAGAGGAAGTCTTACCTGACCAACCTAGAGGAACGTCAGGTTCCCTGAGAGTTCGCAGAAGAGGTTGTGGTGTCAAGTTTTCGTAGTTAAGAAACCGCGAGTCGGAAGAAGTGTCAGATTGAGAGTGCAGGTATGTACTGGTGACCTTTTTGGTATCGGAACTGATCTGTCTGGAATCAACCGTTTCATTACAGAGACGAAAACTTATACGATAGATCCAACTAGTATCGAAAGGAAGGTTCCTGATTCGCAGAAAATTAAAGTACCGACGTCAGTGGTAGACGTCACTAAAACCTCGGGGGGTTTTAATTTCAGACTATGACAAAGGTGACAAAGGGGTGGATATTTTGTAAAATCAGTAATAATTAACTATATTAAAATTTTACATAACAACAAAATTGTAATACAGAATTAAAAATATAAATTATCTCCTAAAGGGAGAGTCGTTAAGAGATCACGATATATATAAACAAAGGTTTATTGACGTTGTTATAAATGAAACAACCACTAGTTAATTAAGAAGGTAAACAGATAATTTTATTATCGTAAAGACTTAATGATAAAATATTTTGGATTCATCTATAAATTTTATAGACATTAGTTATTAGTGAGAATAATTATCTTCCTATTATGTTAATAAGTAAATAATTATAAATCGATTATCCGTTTCTGTTATTTGTTCTTATACTAGAAGTAACTCTTTTAGGTTTCGGTCAAAAAAAAAAGTCAAGATCTTAAAACTTTATGTAAAGCTACTTGTTCTTTGACACATGACTTTTATAGGAGTTATAGTAATTTATTGCACTACAAAGTCTGTACTTTTAAACTACTGACATTAGGTGGATATTTTGGTTTATAAGTGTCTTAGGGAGAGTGAACACGTCCAACTACGATTAATTTTATGGTACGTTAACGTAGTAATTCTGAAAATAAGTCGATGGCCAATCTCTTTATCTTTTATATTGACCGAATTTGTATGGACCCACAAAAAAAAGATAGAGTCGATCAGATACCCGAAGGGAGTATCGAGTTGACCATTTCTTAGGGGGACGTTACACCCTCTTGAACCAAACTTAGGACCCTTCCCTTCTAGGAGACCTATTCCCGTACTGTCCGTTGGGTAAAATCCCACCGGGGTACCGGTAAAGGTAAAACAAAGTATTATTAAGCGTCCACCGAGGGTACGAAGACAAGGACTGTCGTCCCCTCTTTTTTTCGTTCCCCCTTTTCCATGTATAGGGTTGACAGTCGAGGAAACTTTCTTAAAAAAAGATTTTTAAGGTCTGTTACGGAAAGTACTTCTACAATAAATGACCCGTGTTGATCAACTTTAATTAAGTATTTTACCAGAAATGTAATATATGTTACGATAAGGTTCATTTACATCCCGAGGTAACTAATTTTCCTTTCTCTTTTGTCCGGTCTGTGGATCCTTTTCGTTCGTTTCGTGACACTCCTACACATAAGTACCTTATCCACTTTTTAAGTCCCACAAATATTATGTCTCCTGAGGGGACCATGGAGGCTACCATTTCTTAGATGGACGTTACGTTCTCTGAACTCACACCAGGGACCCACCCCTTCTAGGAGACTTCTTCTCTTACCTTTGGGTGAGATCATAATAACGGACCTCTTACGGTATTTGGTTCCTCGGACTACTCGCCGTCAGTGCCCCAACGGTTCTCTACCTGTGGTGGCCCGTTGATACGCGAGTACGTACGCATTATTTCTCTCTTAATGTGACAGAGACTATATACGAACCTTAATATCATACATTTTAACGGTCTGCACTAATCAATACCCCTGGTTCTTTTATATTTTAGATAAAGAAAAAGTATTCCACCTTGAAACATTATCTCTGAAGTCTTTTATTCCTTTGATGAGACTTTTGTACAATAATTATCTTCACACATTTATATAAGTCAATACTCCACATACTAATTTTCAGCGAAGATCAGAGAATAATAAAAAGATACATGATATCTTCCAATTCTAATCGTGGACCAAAGGCACACCACCTGCACTTTAAAAACATTACCCACTAAGAAGAAGACCTTCTTACCAAATATGACTCAGTTGAAATTTTTGGAGATTAGTTATCAGATTCTGAAATATCTTCTTAAGTAGTAAAGAGACGTTTATACTTCTTGTTTACGATACCACGGATGACTATAAGATTCCTCTTTTGTATAATAAAGACAGTGACATTGATTAAATGATATGTTTTGAAAATGGATAATAAATTTCTAAGATTAATTTTATGGGATAAATATATTTCACTGTTCATAGAGATTACAACTACTTAAAATAAGTATAGAGTAACCATGACTCTAAAGTCTTTACTTTATAAGAACTTGTGACATGTTAAGTAACTCTACACTTAAGTCATTCATTCGTATAAAATATTCCAATTTTTGAATTCATTGAGTGTAGTCCAGACATAGTAGGTATGATCTTGTAAGTACTAATAAGATTTCACGTACGTTAGATACGGATTATCGTTTACCAGGTTTGAAGTATCATATGAAAGATCTTATTGTTTATGATAGAGTTATTAAAGTTTTCTGTATATAAATATATAAAAGGGTCTTTTACATTCGTGTAGAAGTACTTGTTAAATTTATTGTAAAATCTAGTTATTATGAACCTTTGTATTTTACGTAGAAATTTTTGTTCATGTTTTTATGACACACTATAGTGAAGATACACCTGAGAATTTTTCGGTTTGATCCCTTTAGGGACCGTCAGTCACCAATTCTTATTACGGAAAACTATGTCTCCTACACCCAAGCTAGGGACTATACCTTTCATTCTAGTGTGTACGGGGTCCCGTTGATTCGGGTATGGTGTTGATTTCACAGGTATCCGAGGTTTCTGACTAGGGTGTACTATGTTACTTCTGGGACACACGGTGTCGACTCTAACCTACGTCGGTTTATTTATCAAATTTTTTTATTACTATTATTCGGTTTGAGTTCCTTGTTTCTCATCTTAACCCAAAGGTTTACGAAAGGTAAATGTTGATCGGTATCCATCGTGAAGGAACTACCAAGTCTACCATTTCTTAGGTGTACTTTTCGTCCTCTGGGTTCAAACTAGGGACCCAGTCCATCTAGAGGACCACTTCCCTTACCGTTGGGTGGGGTCATAAGAACGGATCTCTTAGGGTACCTGTCTCCTCGGACCGACTGATATTAGGGACTCCGGCGTTTCTCAGTCTGTCCTGATTATGAAAGTGAAAAGTGAAAGTATTCATCGTGTGTGAAATCTTATTAATACTTACGAGACCATATCTACTGTGTCAAGAACTTTTAAAATTTAAATATTTTAGACGAATGAAAGACTTAAGTGTAGAGTCACAACCCCCTTGCCCCTATCACCAGTTTCTTACGTTTAAAGGTCAACATTCTACTCATTCAAGGTCCCCAGATTACATATCGTCTTAATATCAATTATTACGACACAATATATAACTTTCAACGATTCTTTCATCTAGAGTTTAGAGGAGTGGTGTTTTTCTTTTTTTTTTATCTTTTATGCACTGTACTACGTCCACAGTAACACGACACGAATCAGTGAGTCAGGACAGGCTGAGAGACCCTGGGGGACCTGACATCGGACTGTCCGAGGAGACAGGTACCCTAAGAGGTCCGTTCTTATGACCTCACTCAACGGTAAGGGAAGAGGTCCCCTAGAAGGGTTAGGTCCCTGACTTGGATCCAGAGGACGGAACGTCCGTCTAAGAAATAGTCGACTTGATGGTCCCTTTGGGTGTACACAATGATTGGTAGCCCTTTAGTAAAGTGTTATGTACACATAGTTTAGTTGTATATGTGGAATTTGAGTCTGTTATGATCCGTAGTTTATATAGAGTTGTTTCGACCCTTTTTCTGTGCAACTTAATTATGACGAACGTCTCAAACTCCTTGTACAATTTTGATTAAAGTATTTACGGTAACCAAATTTTTTTTTCATGTACACTAGTACTAGATTTTATAAAATAAATTGAGTCAAATGGAATCCTTTGACACAATTATTGAAGTGATCAATACGATAGTAAAGGGTGTCTGTGACTTCTTATTTCCACTATAATTGTTAAGGAAGTAAATACACTATAATTATGACGAAAACTAAAAGTAAATAGGTTTTCAAAGAAAAAGTGTCGGTAGGGGGTTACTTGACATAAAGTATAAATAAAGAAAATGAGGATGAACGAAACAGGTGACCTTAAAATAACAAACAAAAAATTGGATACCTGAACGTATATTTTTTATACATAAAATAACTTAAATACAAGTCTCATTGACTCTCCGAGGACCTTTAAGACGTCTTTGGTATTAAACCTTATACATTACTATATGACGAAACGTACACTTCCTTCCTTTAAGTTAGGTGAGATAAGAGAGTAGTTTTACGTATAATTTCTTTTTGAACAAAATATTCAAAAGTTTCGTTTATAGTGAGATGTATTCGGTGTTTTAAATCTTATTTCGTTATGATCAGGGTTCAGTTTTTGGTTTAGTTGTTCTATTGTATCTTTCGATAAAAATGTACTTTAGGTGTCGTCCTGTGAATTTTATAAGGAGATAGATGGTCTAAAACAGATTAGTATAGAGGACACCTGTGTCACTATATATAACACTAAGTTAGAGTTACCGTACCCTCGTCGTGTGTCAACAGTAAGAATAAGACACTGTATTTATAATTTTACCCTACGATGGACATCAAGATTACGTCATGGGTAAATAAAACTTTATGTATCAATTTTTATATATTACGGAACGGTTAAAAGGAAATCGGTTCAGACTACCATAACAGAGACAAAAGAGGAATGGGATTGAATATAAGAAAACCATTGTACGGTAGTTTTTTATTTACGATAGGACATGATTTTGTTGACTTAATATTACTACGAAATCTTATAGTGTTCTTAGGTTATTTTGTCAACTGTTATTGGTTCAATTTAAAAAAGAGACTTAAGTTGTCATTAAAAAATTTATTGGTCACGGGGAACGGATGACACATGGTACAGTGTCCCATGAGTGAACCCCATGAGTGACTCTATTAATTAATGTTTTCGAATTCTTAGGACATTTTCAAGTGTGATCTTGGAACCCAATAAGTATGACACTTTGTGTCCAAACTGTTCGATGTTGAAGTCTTAGTACTTTCATTTTATTTTAAATTGAGGTTTTCTCATCTATCCACAGTATACGGGTAACTTTTAAAATAGTAGAAGGTTCTGTTTTGTATGTGAAACCCTAAGGATCTTTACTGTGTTTATTCGTAAGACTTACCTAACTGAGTTTTTACGTTTTATTAAAGTTATTTGTTTGATATGAGGGTCTGAGTTTCACTATCGTCTGTATAAAGTTTAAAATCCATCATACTACAATAAGTAAGATAGTCGGTTTAACTGTTTCTGTTCTCCTTAGAGTAGAAATCTTACCGACCACTTCTATTAGGTTGAGTTCGAGATTTGACAGAGGTAAAAGTGAAATAAAGGTAGAATGATTTTCGTATTGGGCCAAACACATACAACGGTAACAAGGAAGTGGTAAACCCCAAACTAATATAGGATGAAACAAGTCGTACTTATTTTTTAATCCCAATCCCAATCCAAAGTTGACTGGACTTTTTTTTTTTTCAATTTTAATTACCACTAATCATTTTACGTTTACTTGTATCCTCGGACCGTCGATGTCAGGGACCCCAGTGTTCTCAGTCTGTACTGAACCGTTGATTTGGTGGTGGTATTACGTTTTCCCGAAGTGTCCACCGAGTTACCATTTTCTTAGACGGAAGGTTACGACCTCTACGTCTAAGTTAGGGATACAGTCTTTCTAAGGGCCTCTTCCTTTACCGTTAAGTGAGTTCATGAGAGCGGACCTTTTAGAGTACCTGTCTCCTTGTACGGTCCGATGTCAGGTGGTCCAGTGTTTTTGTCGACCAGTACTCAATCTCTGATTTGTTGTTGGATCACACTTTCTTGTAAACATAATTATCTTTTATCTAGAATATCTCCAAGAGAAGAATCCTCAAATAAAATAGAGGAAAAGGTTGTGACACGTTAACAAGAAACCAAGGTTAATACATTGTTCCTAGAAGTATAATAAATTGAAGATACGTCTCATGTAGTACTATTTGCGACCTGACCTTCTTTGTGTTCGACTTTAGTTCTAACGGCCCTCTTTATAGTTATTGGAGTCTATACGTATACTGTGTTGGGAATACCGTCTTTCAGTTCTCCTTGGGTTTTCGGAGAACTACTTTCACTTTCTCCTCCCACTTTTTCAACCGAATTTGAGTTGTAAGTCTTTTGCTTCTAGTACCGTAGACCAGGGTAGTAAAGCACCCTTCATCTACCTCTTTGTTGCCTTTGTCATAGTCTGAAATAAAACCCCCCGAGGTTTTAGTGACGTTTACCACTGACATCGGTACTTTAATTTTCTACGAATGAGGAACCTTCCTTTCAATACTGGTTGGATCTATCGTATAAGTTTTCGTCTCTGTAATGAAACGGTTGATTTCAGACAGATCGGTTCCGATACCAAAAAGGACACCGGTACATACCTGCACTCTCAACCTGACACTTCTTCCGACTCGCGGTTTCTTAACTACGAAAACTTGACACCACAACCTCTTCTGAGAACTCTCAGGGAACTTGACGTTCCTCTAGGTTGGTCAGATAAGACTTCCTCTAGTCGGGACCCTAAAGAAACCTTCCTTACTACGATTTCGACTTTGAGGTCATGAAACCGGTGGAGTACACTTCTCAACTGAGTAACCTTTTCTGAGACTACGACCCTCCCTAACCCTCGTCCTCCTCTTCCCCTGTTGTCTCCTACTCTACCGACCTACCGTAGTGACTGAGCTACCTGCACTTAGACTCACTTGAGGCCCTCAACCACTACCTGTCCCTCCGGACCGCACGACGCTAAGTACCCCAGTGTCTCAACTTGTACTGACTCGTTGACTTGACTTGACTTGACTTGACTTGACTTGACTTTCCGACTTAACACACAACGGTTTAAAGTATACCCGAAGGGTGAACCGTGACCACCATTTCTTGGACGGACGACTATGTCCTCTGTATTCTCTACGTCCAAGTTAGGAACCCAACCCTTCTAGGGGACCTCTTTCCGTACCATTAGGTGAGGTCATAAGAACGGACCTCTTGGGGTACCTGTTTCCTCGGGCCGTCCGATGTTACGTATCTGAGTGTTTCTCAACCCGTGTTGACTTCGTCGACTCGTGTGTCCGTGTGTTTAAAGTAAACCTGCCTCTTCGGACTGTCCGATGTCAGCTACCCTAACGTTCTCAGTCTGAGCTGAATCGTTGATTAGATAACGTTTAAAGTATACGACTTTAAGGATTTCGGGTCATGAAGTCTATCTCGAAAATTTCACAACCAATCCAAGCGAATCTCACCTATTAGTATGTTAAAAGTCTACAGGAATATTCTTATTCTTTAACCTTGTGTCCATGTGTTTCCATTATTACACTATTATGTCTCTATTCTGTTGGTAGATGTATAGTTCCTCTCTACGGAGTCTTCTTCGTTGGGACGTCTGTGGAACTAGAATGTACAAATCATAGGTTTTGATACTCTTTTATTTATTTAAATTCGGTAGGTCAGACACCCTGAAAACCCCCCGTCGGGATCTTTTTATTATGTAGTCTCAACGGAGGATAAAATTTGTTTGTTTGTTTTATTCAAATATTCTTTGTTTAGGTACGATTATCTACATATAACGTGTGACTTAAAATTCTTCATGTAAATTGACTGAAGAGTATTATAATACGTTCTGTATACAAATTTCATCCACGAGTAAAAGAATGGGTTATGGTCCACGCAAAGTTTTGTATTCCATTTAAACACATATATAATATGTACTATATTGTAGCTTATGGGAACCCCTGAGATACCGTTGTGGACGTTAATTAGTGTAATGGTAAAAATGAATCTTTACATACCTATAAGTATGGTTTACCCTATTTCATATACTTGGAATTAGTAGTTTTGATAAGTCATTCTGTCTCAATAGTTTACAAAACTATGAAGTTTCAAAACCCCCACAAACTTAAAGTCTAATAATTAGATTTACTTCCTCCTTTATTACATCTTCGACCCCAACCAATTGTAGAAAGACTTATTCCTGATACCTCCAAAATTTGCTGTGAACAGCAGTTATTGTAATGTCGGAGACAAGATACGAAAGTAGGAACACCTAGTGTGACGACACGGACCAAGTCGTAGTCGAGGGGTAACAGAAATTTTTTCTGTGATCTGTCTTAAAATCTCGCTAGTTTTACTTACATGATAATTATGAAAGTTTCTTCTGGGTTACAAATTAAGAGGTTTTAGTTAAGAAATTTCTTGATACTACAATATTGGGTTCTCCAACACTGGGCGCAAAAATTCCTTCTACTTAAGATTCTATACTTATCCTTGTGCACTGTCGACTCACTGTCCTCTGAAGATTAGTTGGAGTGCAGTCCTACCAACCCAAAACCTTCCAGACATGGTCGTCATTCAACCAAATATTCAGAGGTCTCTTCTTGTATTAGTTCAAAGGATTTTGTCTTGACCTGTACCTCGTTACCTGGACAAGGTTTGACCCTTTACTCATACACTTCCGACATAACAGTGGGACGAATAAATTGAATATACGTCTCATATAGTACACTTTACGACCCGACCTACTTCGTGTACGACCTTTGTTCTAACGTCCCTCTTTATAGTTATTGGAGTCTATATATCTGCTGTGGTGGTAATACCGTCTTTAACTTCTCCTTAATTTCTGGGAGAACTACTTTCACTTTCTCCTCTCACTTTTTCTGCCGAATTTTGAGTTGTAAGTTTTTTACTTCTAGTACCGCAGACCAGGATAGTGAAGTACCTTTTCTCTACCCCTTTATTACCTTGGTCACTCTCTGAAATAAAAGAACCTGAGTTTTAGTGACGTCTACCACTGACATCGGTACTTTAATTTTCTGTGAACGAGGAACCTTTTTTCGATACTGGTTGGATTTCTCGTATAATTTTTCGTTTTTGTAACGAAACGGTTGTTTCAAGACAGATCAGTTTCGATACCAAAAAGGTCATCAGTACATACCTACACTCTGAACCGGGTATTTCTTTCGACTCGTGACTTCTTAACTACGAAACCTTGACGCCACAATCTCTTCTGTGAACTCTCAAGGGACCCGAAGTTCCTCTAGTTTGGTCAAGTAGGATTTCCTTTAGTCAGGACTTATAAGTAACCTTCCTGACTACGACTTCGACTTCGAGACTATGAAACTGGTGGACTACACTTCTTGACTGAGTGACCTTTTCTAGGACTACGACTTTTCTAACTTTCGTCCTCCTCTTTCCCTTCTTCCTTCTACTCTACCAACCTGCTGTTATGGTTGAGTTACCCGTACTCAAACTCTTTCGAGGTCCTCGACCATTACCTATTCCTTCTGACCGTAGGACGTCAGGTACCCCAGTTTTTCACCCTGTTTTGACTCACAGACCTGACTTGACTTAACTTACCTTTTGATAAATTAGAAATAAAGAAAAAAAACCTTAAGACAGTCGTAAGTTAAACTGTGATCACAACGTTCATAATAAAGAATCCTATCTGGTGAGATCAATAACAAAAACAAAACAAAAAGGACAATCAAAAACGTATTTAGGTGTTTTATGACTTAGACTCCGTGTAAAGAAAAGTCATTTTCATGTGAAGGTGACTTTGTCCCTTTGTCACATCTCCCTCCTTCAATAACGCGTTACGCCATTGAACTATCCACGACGGAGTTTTATAGAACGAAATAGAGAGTTTTTGATTTAGTTTCTTATATGATATTATATTAACAGAGTCTTAACGACCAATTGATTAGGTGTATATAAAGATACGTCCGATGCAGATGTTATAAAATAGCGTGAATTGTAGGTCCGATAAAATTTTAAACGACACTTGGATAAAAAGTCGTGTCCCGTCTTTTTTTATAGAGACCCACTTATTTGAGTATTTTTAATTAACATTTTACGTATGACTCACGTCTCTAAATTTTTATTCGATGACGACGATTCAGCGAAGTCAGCACAGGTTGAGACACACTGGGGTATCTGCCGTCGGGTGGTCCGAGGGGGTAGGGACCCTAAGAGGTCCGTTCTCGTGACCTCACCCAACGGTACAGGAAGAGGTTACGTCCTTTCACTTTTCAGTTTCACTTCAGCGAGTCAGTACAGGCTGAGAATTACTGGGGTACCTGACGTCGGATGGTCCGAGGAGACGGGTACCCCAAAAGGTCCGTTCTCATGACCTCCCCCAACGGTAAAGGAAGAGGTTTTTTATTCGATTAATTATTAATTTACTTAATTACCTAATTAATGAAATTTCAAACCACTATTATTAAATTAACTCTTTCGGTACAAAAATACTTTTTATAAAGTCTTTTACAAATTACTAACTTCCACTGGCTTTTTATTTAAAATTAAACTATAACACAGAATTTTCAGTCAGAATTTAGAGATCTGAAGGGACCACCGAGTTTGCCATTTGTTAGAAGGACATTACTTCTTCTGGACCCAAACCAGCGACCGAACCCTTCTTGAGGACCTCTTCAGTTACCGATGAGTGAAGTCATAAGAACGGACCTCTTAAGGTACCTGTCTCCTCGGACCGTCCAATATCTGGTACTCCAACGTTTCTCAACCTGTACTGACTCGTTGATTGTTAAAGTGAAGTGAAAGTTTAGACTAAAGATTCTATAAGAAATAAAGTATCCTCTTTAGTTCTCGAGGTAAAACGGTCACTTTTAGTGGTCGAACCCTACATATGACCTCTTTCTCTTTACATCGGTAATTAACAAATCAGATCTTTCTTAGTCGTTTTGTCTTTACCCAATAGTGACCTGTGGTTTAAATTTACATTGTCGATTCTCATTACGTTAGAAAGGATTTAAGTACGAAGAAGTCGTGGTCAATATGTCTTCACGTGTTTAGGTTTTCCTTCGGTGACAATGAACGTTATCGTAACCTAAACTCCTTTGTCTTCATGGGTTTTTTGACCTATTCCTATTGTGACACCTCTTATATATCATCCACCTCCTTTGTTGCTGTATCAATTATCCATATGGATATCGTCACGTTAATTGAACACTGTAGTATGTCAGTTTACCTTATATATTTTTACATATAATACTAGGTATCGTATGTTGTTATATATATTTAAAATTTTTGGATGTATAAGTTTAATTTAAGTATAACCCTTTTGTTGATCGAACATTTCTTTTCATTTTGAGAACATAGTATATCTTTGTGTTTGAAGGATTAGAAACAGTTTTTAAATGACAAACGATTACCCTCTTTATAAACATAAACTGTATTGTCCATTAATTAAAGAGATTATTTATTTCCTTTAGATGTTTGACTTCTCTTTATAGGTTTTTCGTTATCTTTCCACTTGTTTTCTATAATTCCCTCTTTAGCGTCTTTCTTTTCTTCTGAGTTTGAGGACATTTTATAAAAATTGAAATGGGTATTTTTCTATTCAGTTTTACTTCTTTTATTTTTCTATAATAAAAGGAAAATTCTATTGGGTCTTCCTAGAATTTTCTTTAGTCGTCGGATAGTTTTTCTGTGAGTCACTGGAAACATGTAAAGTCAGAAAGTGTTAAAAAGGACCCTATTCATTACCAGATTCAAAAGACATTTCCCGGTCTATCATAAAATCTTAAAAGGTGTGAAAGAGGACGTTTATATGTCGACACTACGGTATCACACTTTCCTCGGTATTCATAATGTATTTCTCTACTTGTACCAATAAAAGGTTAAAATACTTTGAAATAAGTATAAGTACTTTATAATAAGTATTTTATTTTTCGTCTCGTTCACCCTGACTCGGACATCCGACATGAACCGATAGGGGTTAGATACCTTAAAAAAGGTCTCGTATAATAATTATGATTTGTTGTACGATTTCAATACGGAAACGAGTAGTGGGATCCTCAACGTATACTATCTAACTTTATAAGTGCCGCGAGAATAACCGTGGTGAGTGATATTAAGACATGTAGAGAGAAATTTTGAGATTTCGTTGGGGTCTCTGGTGTCATAAACAGCAAAAAGAATTTCCTTTACTCTTAGTTTAGGATTAAAATAAGAAAGTGAAATGATCTCTTCATGATATCGACTTAGTTTTAGGTTCAAAGTCTCTTTTAAAAATCTTGTATCGACAAGTCTGTCACCTGAAGAACTCCGACCTTACTGTGAGACCCAACGACCACAAGACTTATGACAAATACCACGCTACAACGAGTGGCTCTCATACTGACCCCACTTTTCTGACTGAGTCAGTCTGTCCTGACTCGTTGATTGTATGCGTGCTTCACATGAAAATCGATAAAGGAGTGTTATTAGGACACAATCAGTTTCGACACAATAATGGGTGTTTGTAAACTATAAAAAACAGAAGTATATTAGGTCAGTTAGTTATTAATTTCCTATTTTACCTCTGATTCAAACGAATTAGATCTGATTAGATACCTAAATATCGAATAACATACATATATGTAAAAATTCCAAAAATTTCACACAAACAAAACAAAGCAAAAAACCTGGCCCTGTAAAGGGACCACCGAGTCGACCATTTCTTAGTCGGACGTTACTCTCTCTGGACACAAGCTGGGGACCCAGTTCTTCTAGACCTCTTCCCTTACCGTTGGGTGAAGTCGTATGAACGGACCCATTAGGGTACCTGTCTCCTCGGACGGTCCGATGTCAGGTACTTAGTGTTTCTCAGTCTGTGTTGACTCACTGGTTGTTTGTGTTTCACACAAAAATTCATAAAAGAGTGTTAGTAGGGTAAAATCGGGTACAAGAATGGGGGTTTTAAAATTTTTGAGTTTTAGTCTAAGTGTTTCAAACTTTTAGTATGTGGATCGTTTATCGTGACTTCTTAACTATAAAAACTTGACCCCACAACCTCTTCTGAGAACTCTCAGGGAACTTGACGTTCCTCTAGGTTGGTCAGGTGGGATTTCCTTTAGTCAGGATTTATAAGTAACCTTCCTGACTACCACTTCGACTTTGAGGTTATGAAACCGGTGGACTACGCTTCTTGAATGAGTAACCTTTTCTGGGACTACGACCCTTTCTAACTCCCGTCCTCCTCTTCCCCTACTGTCTCCTACTCTAACAACCTACCGTAATGACTGAGCTACCTGTACTCAAACTATTTCGAGACCCTCAACCACTACCTGTCCCTTCGGACCGCACGACGTCAGAGACTAACAGTGTCTCTCAACCTGTGTTGACTCGTTGACTTTACTTGACTATTTATCAAATGTCGTCAGTAAAGGTATCCTAGGTACGTTATGTATGTATAAACAATGTACTACTTCCTTTATTTACTAAAAATAAATTATACGACAACGACGATTCAGTGAAGTCAACACAGACTAAGACACACTGAGGTATCTGTCGTCGGGTGGTCCGAGGGGAAAGGGACGTTAAGAGGTCCGTTCTTGTGACCTCACCCAACGGTAAAGGAAGAGGTTACGTACTTTCACTTTTCACTTTCAGTTCAGTGAGTCAGCACAGACTGAGAATCGCTGGGGTACCTGACGTCGGATGGTCCGAGGAGGTAAGTACCCTAAAAGGTCCGTTCTCATGATCTCACCCCACGGTAACGGAAGAGGTGAATAAATTATATTTACCTCTGTCTTTCTCGTATTGTAAAACTTATACTAGAATACAAACTTTCGTTTGTAACCTTCCTCACTACCGTCATTCTTTCCTTTTCTCTTTCACTTCTCACTTCCTTTCTTTTACGTACGTAATCTTTTTGTCGATGTCCCTTATATTGTTTTACAATTTACAGTTTTGTGACACACCACTGCCACTCTCTCCTGTGACGAAAGAAAGAATACCAAAAGACATAAAGAACAAAAAAAAAAAAGAAAAAAGGACTACAGAAAAAAAGGTTAGTAAAACGTAAATGTTAAAATTTATAAAAAAGTTGAGAGTTTTAGTCATATTCAAAGTGTATATACACAATTATACGTTATAAACAAAAGAGAAAGACTGTAAAGTAGGACTTACTGTCAGAGATCCAGGCAGGAATACAGACATTAACCGTGTTAAAAAGTAAAAATACCGACTCATTATAAGGTGATATGCGAGGTATAGAAGAAATGGGTGACTCTTGACTGACAAATCGGGTCTCTTGAGATCACACTCGATACACGATTTACCCTTCCTTTAGGTTGTTTTCTCCTTTATATACATATGCATGTCGACTAAGCGAAACAACACGTTATCTGTGATTGTATTCTAACATTTTGTTGATACAGGTTAATTTTTTAATATTTATTTAGAACTTTAAAAGTTTAACGTTTTTGAGTTGTATTTAAAAACTTCCGATCAAAACTAACAGTTTTTTGTTCTCGTTGTTGTTTTTTAAATTATAAGAACAATAGATTCATAGACCGTATCGGTCTCCGTTTATCTTAGTCAAAAATGGAGACACTGAGACATTTATTTACTGTAAAAAAATAAGGTAAGACGACAAACAAAAGGGTATTTAAATTTCTTTGTATTATCGTCGAACGAACAATATAAATAAAACGTTGGAACCTACACAAAAATTAGAACCTTTTTCATTTGGAAGTAATTGTTCAACAGTGAAAGTGTCGTCTATTAAAGATTTAATGTTCTAAAGTAATCCTTTCCTTTTATAGGGAAAGGTTATTATACTTCACTAATTTACAAGAAACACATCTGACTACTCAAAATTAAAAGATTTTGATTTGTAAATTCTTCAAACGAATAAACGTAATGTATAAAAACCTCCAATAAATGAACTTTAATTACAATTGGATATACACGAGTGACCCCTTTAGTACGGAAAATAGAATTACGTAATTCTGTTCTATGTCAATGTTATCTTTATTCCCCTTTACCGTCTCAACGTATTTATTTCCTACATAATTTTCACATTGAAGTTTCCCGACTCAGTTAATTAGGAAAGACTAAATCTATACGATATTTTATGATTAGTAGATTTCTTTCGAAAAAGATTAAGACAGTAACCTAAAAAGGATGAAATTGGTCTACGGACACACTGAGTTAATCTAGTCGGTAAGGAGCCATAGGTCCATTGTCCCAAGTAGTTACAAGACGTAGATGCAAACTCACCTGATACTGACTCACCTTTTTTGACGATTTGAGTCGGAACGGAATGACAATAACTAACTTTCTGGTTTTTTTCTTCTCCCTTTTTTCTTTCTAATATGAGAGGGAGTGTCTTTCGTTTACGGAAGATCTATCCGACTTTAGGTGAGGATAGTAGTTTGTATCAAATCCTATGGTTTTGTCAACAATGATTCTCACAAGAACAGGATCTTAAAACCTTTTATTCTAGACTTAGTACGTTAACCTAGGACTTGATAACAAAACTATAGAGTTTAGCACCAACGAGTATCCTTCTTTCTTAAAGTTAGAACGAGGTCCTATATTTGTTTTAAAGTAGGTTTTAACACAAACCTTCCGTTGAAAAACTCTTACGATTCGACACGTAAATAAAGATAAGTGACACTCGGTCAATGGACCCACGGGTAAGGTGTAATGTGTGGTCCCTTTGTCCATCTCTTTTACGGAGAAACTTCTATACTTTCGGTCCAGTACGGCCTGGCTTTCTCTTGGATCGCTGTCCCTCTAGGGTGTCACCGGTCTTTTTCGTCTGCGCGTCAGTGTCGAGAAGTTCGACTCCGGGACCTACCACGTCAACTCAACCCTGCTTTCTTTTCGTTTTTTCCCTCCACCACTCTCCGACTCCCAAGGGATAAGGGATTAGGATAGCTGCATTTTTCCTTCTACGGGTCCTCGACGCAAGGGAGTCGTGACACTCTCCTTGAATCTTCAATGATTTCCTCGACTGTCGACTCAAATAGTCCCTACTGTACCAACCTAGACTCACTACACTCTCGACCCCGTCGTTCTGGTCTTCCATCCTCATACGGGTTCCGGTCACTATGATTGACCAGGGGACCGTTTACTGTCTACCCTTTCCCCTTAGACTATCCGGTCCGGTAGACTTTCTCTACCTCAGCTAATCATTTTACTTGAGTCAAATGAGTCATTTATAAAGAGACAAGGAATAAATCCCCGAGCACCCTACCTTATTCACTTCATCGAGTCGGTACAGAATGAGAAACGCTGGGGTACCTGACATCGGATGGTACGAGGAGGTAGGTACCCTAAAAGGTCCGTTCTCATGACCTCACCTAAACGGTAAAGGAAGAGGTCTCCTGTAAGGACTAGGTCCCTAGCTTGGGCCCAGAGGACGTAACATCCGTCTGCGAAATGGTAGACTCGGTGTTCCTATCTCCAATTTGTTTACCTGTAAATTTGACTGTACAGAAACATACACCCTCACATTCATATATGCAAACAGTAATGTGACGAAAAGTTTATTTCCGACCGAGTTTTCACAGAAACCTTATTTCAGTGTTTAAGATCTGGTAGACACGTGGTGAAATCCTACACTTTCTCGACCACTCTACTTTATCTAATTATATTAAGATTAGGGAATACACCTATTTTATTTTATACACTTATTCTTTAAATTAAAGATTATGAAACTTGATTATGTAGGTACAATACTTAGTTGAGTTTGTTGAGTGTTCCGGTGATTGTAAAAATGATTGTCTTTTTACAATACAGAAACTCTATTAAAATTCATTTCGACTTCCTTTTGTAAGAACCAACATGGAATTACAAGAACCTGACGTAATAGAAAATTCATGAGTGACCTTCTTGTATTACCTTATTAATAAAACAGTTTTTGTTCTGTACTGATAAACCCATTTTTTGTTTTTCTTGTTTTTTTTTACAAATCCCTTTCGTAGGAGTTCTCAATAAAAACAATAAAATATTTCTATTCGTGACACGAATAGTCATAAGTACATTTTCATAAAGTATGGAAAACAACTATTCCCTCCTTTTATAAAGACCCTAAAATTAAGAAATATTCTGACTTTATTGAAAAGTTTTTATTAAGACTAACATAAGTCTAGGGTCTTAGACGTACGACCCGACTGTACACAATAGAAAGTACTTTTGTCAAATTAAGGAATTGGTTTATTAATAAAGGGAAGAATCTTATAAAATATAGATTGGTAAGTACGACTATCACTATTAGATCGTATTATCCTTCATACATGTTATTCTAAATTTAGTGTTCGTATATCGTAGATAAAAGATGTAGAAACACAAACGTAATGCCCAGTTTGTCATTTACGGTATGTGTCGAAAGATTAATAAGGAAGAGAACTTGAAGGATTTGGGAACGTACTAAATACTTCTAGTTTACGAGTTTTCGTATCATATAAAACGATGTTTATGACGTCATACGTTTTCCCTTTTTGTTATTATAGTATTTTAATTTGGTACTAGATAATTTGATACAGATAAACATTTCTTTCTTGAACGGTCACATTACATTGTTTCAAATCGTAAAACTTACCTTTCTCGTTAAATGTTTACTTCTACACACGTTTCCATTTATTATTTTACGACGGAGTCATGAACAGGGTTGAAGAGAGACCATCAGTTGTAAAACAACTTTAAGCGGTATAGACAAAGGAAAGTGTACACAATAGTCTTTAATATTTTCCGGGGTTTTCGTAGTGTTTTCTTACTGTCGTCTATCCTATTCCTACTTTTCATACAAAATAACAAAGTTTCACAAACATAATTATCGTATGAGAAGTTGAGAATGTAGTTTTTCCTTCGACGAATTTCTAAATGATAATAATTGTTCAATAATGAATGTATAAATATTTTTTTTATTTTTTACTGTATGTGTAAACCACGGTTTCAACCCTGTAAGTTTGATTATAGTCATGTTTTTGTTTGTAAGCTCGATGTACAAATAAATTGTTTCTTTTCTTTCTTTCTTCCTTCGACGACACTGTACCTGGTTATTAAAAAATTTGAACTTGGGACTTCTTTTTGTCTTTGACAAACAGAATTGAGGTTTATAATACAAATAAAGAAAAACGAAAACCAATATTTCGATCGTCCTTCACTACCATGCTTCTTTTTTGTTTTAAATCACATTGTACCGTAACCTAAAGTTTAGATTGTAACAGAAAATGATCGGTAACTGAGAACTCTGTTCATGTACTCCGTTAGGACGTTCGACACAAAGAGGGTTAAAGACAGACGTTCGACCTCTGGGTCGTTTCGTTAACCACATCAACCTTCTGGACTCCCGTCCTCTCAGTTACCACATCTAAAGTTGGATTCAGACTTGGACTCTTTGTCATAACTCCCGTCCCCTTCCAATTGTAGGGTCGACTAGTCAGTTTCTTGGAAGGAGACGGAAAAGTAAGATAGGTTCTTAGTTCTCCAACGTTGTCCGGGTGTGTGTACCCCCTCTCGGTAGACGAAATAAGTCAGATGCTTATTTTCATGATTCTTTGTGAAAGTATCTGTGTGGGTCTCTATTACAAATTGGTCTAAGAATCTATAAGGTACTTGGTTGGTTAACCTGTGTACTTAAATTAAAAGTAAAAGTGTGTACTTTAGTTAAGTAAGGACATTAACAGCCACAGTACCTGTTGGTCCAGATTAGTGTGACTGAAAGATTTCGACACGTGTAGTTATAAACAAGTTCTCTGTTTAGACTGGCGAGTATAAATTTTGTCTTAACAACAACAACAACAACAAGAACTACCTAAACTTAGGAATAAACAAAAGATGAATAACCCGGTAAATAGTTCCCCGTACCTGTATGGTTCTGGTACGGGGTAGTTGGGTGACTCCAATCTATATGAGAGGGAATGAGGGTAACATAACCTGGACCTTAACAGGGATGTCTACTGTCTCCTCGGCTTTCAGTGTTGTATCACTACGACTGAAGTCGAAACCCCTTCGTAGACGAGACGGCGGTTACGACGGGACCGTCTGTACGAGGGTGGGTTGGGAGTTCGTGGTCTTGTTGGACGTCTCCTGGACGTCGTGTGGACCATGTTCCCCCACTGACTTACCACCACTCTTCCAGATGGAAGACGAGGTATAGCCTCGGCGAATAAAATCTGTGACTGTTTGTCTAAGATATGATCCAAAAGCCAGTGCCATAGGGTTGTCCACCTCGAGGTTGGTAACGTCACACAACGGGGTCTGATAACAGAGACTATTCGTAGTTTATTTGGACAGGTAATAAGGCACACGACCTAGAGAACGTTACCTGTGGATGGACATAAGGTGACTAAGTTTCAGCAGCAACCTCTTACCGGTACGTCTATATCTCCCCCTTCGTCTCCCACCTTAATTGACTCTCTCATCGAAACCGTATACATGTATACATATATCTATCGATCACCCTTCGGCGATATGACGTGTGCTTCGAGTCGAACCACGTGATACTACTGGATCACCCCACTCTACCCCTACCCCCACCCTCCCTCTGAGTTTTCCCTCCCCTATATATACATGTGAATGCCGATTAGGTGAAACACCATGTCGTCTTTGACTTTTGTAATATTTGTTTAATATAAAGTTATTTTTTACTGAGTATAGTAGTCTCTTAAAATATTTAATTAGTTTCCTTTTCTTTTTTTTTCTTGTTCTCAACTGTACCCTCGAATTTTAGAGTACATGAAGACTGCATACGTGCACACACTGACAGGTTCATAAATACCAACACGTCTATCAGGAACCAGTGAGTTTGTTCTAACGCGTACTAACTACAACGCTTGATCGATTCACTTGTCTTAACATGGTATCTCGACGGGACGTTTCACCATCCGACGTTCGTGTGTGACAAAAATAGTACGAGACATAATGTGGGTCGTTCCTGGTACGACGACGACGACGACCGCGCAGTGAAGTCAGTACACGCTGAGATACGCTGGGGTCTCTGCCGTCGGGTGGTCCGAGGGGACAGGGACCCTAAGTGTCGAACCGTTTACCATCTAGAGGTTCTCCTACAAGGTAGAAGTTACGTAGTTACTTCTACGTAGTTTACATACTGATTTACTTACACAAATAGACCACTTATTCATATGCTGAGGGGAACCTTGGTCGTGTAATCATTCTAATAATTTACTACTTCACATTGGAGAGGATTCCATTTGTAATTGTAAAATAATTTACTTTTCAATTATTACTATATTACGTAAAGTGATCAAATAGGGGTCACTACGAAAGGAAAGGACAGTCATATGACCTCCTTTGTATTTATACCGTCAGACTACTTTACCTCGAATTCGTAATCGGAACTCTAAATTATCGTCGTAAATCTACGAAAGGTGTATCAGTTCATCTATTTATTATTTATTTATTCAGCGAGTCAGTATAGGTTGAGAAACACTGGGGTACCTGATATATCAGGTGCCTTAAGACGTCCCGTCTCATGACCTCACGTATCGGAAAGTGAAGAGGTGCCCTAGAAGGTGTGGGTCCCTAGCTTGGGTGCAAAGGACGTAACGTTCCCCTAAGAAAGTCAAGTCAAGTCAAGTCAAGTCAGTGAGTGAGTACAAGTTGTTAAATGCTGGGGTACCTGACGTCGTCAGGTCCGGAGGGACGGGTAGTGGTCGAGGACCTCGAAAGAGTTTGAGTACAGGTATCTCAGTCACTGTGGTAGGTTGGTAGAGTAGGAGAGAGTAGGGGAAGAGGAGGGTGGAAGTTAAAAAGGATCATAGTCCAGAAAATTCACTTAGTCAAGAAGTGTAGTTCCTCGGTTTTAAAACTTCAAAGTCGAAGTCGTAGTCAGGAAGGTTACTTATAAGCCCTGATTAAAGGAAATCCTACCTGACCAATCTAGAGGAACGTCAGATTCCCTGGGAGTTTCTCAGAAGAGGTTGTGGTGTCGAGTTTTGGTAGTTAAGAAGTCGTAAGTCGAAAGAAATATCAGGTGGAGAGTATAGGTATGTACTGATGTCCATTTTGGTATCGAAACTACTCCACCTTGAAACAACCGTTTCATTACAGAGACGAAAAATTATACGACAGATCTAACCAGTATCGAAAAGAAGGTTCCTCGTTCGCGGAAAATTAAAGTACCAACGTCAGTGGTAGACGTCAGTAAAACCTAGGGGCGTTTTTTTCAGAGAGTGACAAAGGTAACAAAGAGGTAAATAAACGGTACTTCAATACTTTGGTCTACTGTATTGGAATCAAAAGACTTACAACTCAAAATTCAGTTGAAAAAGTGAGGAGAAAGTGAAAGTAGTTCTTCGAGAAATCAAGAAGAAGTGAAAGACGGAATCCCTACAATAATGGAGGCATAGACTCCAATAACTATAAAGAGGACCGTTAGAACTAACGTCGAACACGAAGTAGGTGGACCGGAAAACGTACTACACAAGACGTATACAATTTATTTGTCCCATTGTTATATGTCGGAACTGCATGTGGAAATGACTAAACCTTGGTCAGATTAGGAACAGGTCAAGATTGACAAAGAAGAACTGGACTTATGTCTAAAGAGTCCTCCGTCAAGTCCACCGAACCATAAGGGTAGAGAAATTCTTTAAAGGTGTCAAACAACACTAGGTGTGTCAGTTTCCGAAGCCGTATCAGTTATTTCGTCTTTATCTACAAAAAGACCTTGAGAGAGTAATAAAGTTACTAGGTTGTCTACAACCGTTAAACTAAAGACCAAGGAAACGAAAAAGATTTAGGTCACCTAAGAAATGGTCGAATCTTATTTAGTGAAATATAAATAGATATCGATATACTCAATACTATGACTGAGACACATATACAAACCCTATCAGAATGTCATTTTCTGATCCACAGAGTATTACATTCGATATAAAATTTCGTTTTGAACCAATAGTTTGAGAATAGATTTGATGACATATAAGTTTAAGTACATGTTTACTCATTGTGTTAAATTTTTACCTTTTTACAGTATTTTACTTATTTATCGAAATTGTAAAGTGTTAACTATCAAAGTTTAAGACTCGAGTCTTCCTGAAAACTCTCAAGAAACAAGATGTTCCTCAAGTTTGGTCAGTCAGGATTTACTTTAGTTCGGACTTACAAGTAACCTTCCTGACTTCGACCTCGAGATTATGAAACCGATGGACTACACTTCTCGACTGAGTAACCTTTTCAGGGATGACGACCCTTTCTAACTTACATTATCCTCTTCTCCCACGGTTTCCTACTCTACCAATCCATCGTAGTGGTTGAGTTACCTGTACTTGAACTCGTTTGAGACCCTCTATTACCTACTGTCCCTTCGGACTACACGATGTCTGGCACCCCAACGTTTTTCGACCTGTGCTGAATCGTTGACTTGTGTTGTGTATTGTACAGTGTGTGTGTGTATGTCTGTTTACTTCTTAATAACACTGTCTCCGTCAGGTTAATCCGTTGAATGTATACGTTCAGTGTTGAGACGAAGTAAACTAGTAATTAAAGCATAGTGATCAACTTTATGATTTATAAGAGTCAAGTAATTTAAAATTCAAATCTAGGTATGTCTTAATGAAATATTTTCTGAATAGTTACTAGAGATAAAAGTCGATAAACTATCTGTGTAATTTAAAGGTCAAGTCATATATGTATTAAAACTCCCACAGTGGTTTTCTGGGATTAAGTAAATAGAAATCGAGTTCTTACCCTTCAACTTGACATCATGGTTCACTGACCTTAAATACTATACTTCTACCTAAACAACGTAGAGTAGAACTTTACCGTAACTTGATATAAGTGGGAATGTTCGTAGAGATGAACGAGTGTTTATACTTGGTCAGTGTATAGAGAAGAGACTGTTCTCTCTTACTCTATGTCGTTATTAACATTACATGTTCGTCGTAGACAACGAAGACTCGGTTCTTTGTGTATATATTTCATTCGGAAAGGAGTCTTCAAAGAAAGAGTATCGGAAGAGAGTATTCGAAGGTCGTAAAGTCTCAAACTAATGTGGGTCATATATATAAAGATGAGTAAAAAGTAGAAAGTTATGACCAATAAACAAGAATTTATTATCGCCGGTGTTCTGACCTTTTCCAGTCAAAAGTAAGGTTAAGGTTTCTTTCCTTTACGTTTTCTTACGAGTTTGATGGTGTGTTAACGTGAGTAGAGTGTACGATCATTTCATTACGAGTTTTAAGAGGTTCGGTCCGAAGTCGTCATGCACTTGACACTTGAAGAACTACAAGTTCGACCAAAATCTTTTCCGTCTCCTTGGTCTCTAGTTTAACGGTTGTAGGCGACCTAGTACCTTTTTCGTTCTCTCAAGGTCTTTTTGTAGATAAAGACGAGATAACTGATACGGTTTTGGAAACTGACACACCTAGTGTTATTTGACACCTTTTAAGACTTTCTCTATCCTTATGGTCTGGTGGACTGGAAGGAGAACTCTTTGGGCAAACGTCCAGTCCTTCGTTGTCAATCTTGACCTGTACCTTGTTGTCTGATCAAGGTTTATCCTTTCCTCAGACAGTTCCGACATATAACAGTCGGACGAATAAATTGAATATACGTCTCATGTAGTACTCTTTGTGACCTGACCTTCTTTGTGTTCGACCTTAGTTCTAACGGCCCTCTTTATAGTTATTGGAGTCTATACGTCTACTGTGGTGGGAATACCGTCTTTCACTTCTCCTCGATTTTTCGGAGAACTACTTTCACTTTCTCCT
>SJYO01037955.1:50030633-50151622 GCA_006410555.1 Capra ibex | reverse complement strand
AATAAAACCCCCCGAGGTTTTAGTGACGTCTACCACTAACGTCGGTACTTTAATTTTCTGCGAATGAGGAACCTTCTTTTCAATACTGGTTGGATCTATCATATAAGTTTTCGTCTCTGTAATGAAACGGCTGATTTCAGGCAGATCGGCTCCAATACCAAAAAGGACACCAGTACATACCTACACTTTCAACCTGACACTTCTTCCGACTCGTGGCTTCTTAACTACGAAAACTTGACACCACAACCTCTTCTGAGAACTCTCAGGGAACCTGACGTTCCTCTAGGTTGGTCAGGTAAAACTTCCTCTAGTCGGGACCCTAAAGGAACCTTCCTTACTACGATTGCGACTTTGAGGTCATGAAACCGGTGGAGTACGCTTCTCAACTGAGTAACCTTTTCTGAGACTACGACCCTCCCTAACCCCCTTCCTCTTCTTCCCCTGCTAGCTCCTACTCTACCGACCTACCGTAGTCACTGAGCTACCTGCACTCAGACTCACTTGAGACCCTCTACCACTACCTGTCCCTCCGGACCGCACGATACTAAGTACCCCAGCGTTTCTCAGCCCGTGCTGACTCACTGACTTGACTTGACTTGAGTTGAGTTGATCATATTAATAATGGATGGATCTTTACTGTAATTTACTAAAGGTGATTATAACGGGAAGTAACTAGTATATTAAAATATATACATATATTTACAAAACTTTCTACATAGAGATCTTAACCTTAAAGACAAACTTTATGAGTAGGTAAACGGTAAAATTAAAGGTTTTAAAGAATCTTTTTCTGAAACAAGTACACATGTCAGTGGTCGTTGTATACTTTAAGAGTAAAGAGATTACGCAACGGTTATGATCCGTAACAACCCGAGTAAATTTTACAACCAGTACACTATCCAATTTTTATATTAAATTTTATCAAAATTAAGGTAACTAATTACACATTGAAATCGTGTAAAAAGATCATAATAACCACCAGTGACACTGGTAAGTCATTTTTTGACCAAAGAGGTGCTGTAAAAATGTCTGACATTCCATATATCGTACAAATAAAAAGGTCATGTCACGGACCTTACATAGAGTTAGAACAAAACAAAAACAGCCGTAAATGAATTCAACTTAAGAAGAGTAGTAAAGGATATGAGAGATCGACGGTGAAGACAGAAGAGATACCACTGGACTGTCGATAAAAAGAGTTTAATTCTTAATATCATTCTACCATTATATTTTAAAGTAGAGACTTTTGAGGACTAAAGTTTACTTTAATAATTTTCTAAAAAAACTGTATGACCCTTACAGTTGTAAATCGATTTATATCATGCTCTTCATAGTATGATTACTTTCTTGTCGGTGTGTCAATAAAACGAAAAGAGACTTTTTAAGTTGTACTGAGACGATGTAGATTTCTTTTGATTATATCTTAGAGACTCACCAGACTTATCCTTCGTTCTGTTCTATACTCTCATCGACCTTTCTTGAAGTAAAGGAGATTACGGTGATCGACGGGGTAGGTGTGTTAAAGGAGGCAATAGTTCTAGGGGATTGTCTCACCATGGAACTAATGTTAACTATTTAGATGTAACTGTGTGTTAAAAGTGAGATGTAGGTGTTAACTGTACTCACAGTGAGAATCACAGTTTGTATGATACCCAAATCATTTTATCGTTCATAACTGTTAATCTCATATTATGTCTCACCGAAGTGACGGGATTTTTAGAAGACGCGAGGTGTGTATATGAGGACGTGGTTGCTAGTTCGTTGGTAGCTATAAAGATAGTAGAGGTGTCAAAACAGAAAAGGTTTTCTAGTACACCAACCCTAGTATGTTACACATCAGAAAAGTCTACCCGAATAAAGTGAATCATTATACCTATACTCCCCAGAGCTATAGAAGTAACGAACTATCACATGCAGAAAAATCGTAACTTATTAAATAAAAGACCTACATGATGTCTACTAAATCGGTAATTGATGACTTCGTATACCCCAAGGGACTATCGAGTCAACCATTTCTTAGACAGACGTTACGTCCTCTGAGACCAAACTAAGGACACAGCCCTTCTCGGGGACCTCTTCCCTATCCGATGGGTGAAGTCATAAGAACCCGAAGGGAATACCGAGTTGACCGTTTCTTAGACGGACGTTACGTCTTCTGAGGTCAAACTAGGGACCCAACCCTTCTAGGGGACCTCTTCCCTTTCCGATGGGTGAGACCATAAAACCGACCCTTTTAAGGCACCTAACATATCAGGTACCCCAACGTTTCTCAACCTGTACTGACTCGTTGAAAGTCAAATAACTTCATGTAGAATCAACGAAGATTCAAAACCATTAATACTTATTTTGATGACTTATAGACACACTTATATACACCTGTATTCAAAAGTCGAGGAATTCCATTTATCATTTAACGACTAAGGATACCTTTCTCATACGAATCAAAACATTCTTTTACGGTTTTACAGAGGATTTCACCGACAGGGGAAGGAGTAAGGGTGACCGTTACTTACTCTCAAGCAGAAAGAGATGGATGAACGGTCACAAACCACAACAGTCACAAGGTATAAAACGGAAAGATTTTCCATACATCAACATAGAGTAACGAAATTAGACGTAGGGAGACTACCTGGAACTAAAGTACACGAATAAACGACAAACATATAGAAGAAACTACTGTACAGACAGTTCCTGAAACCGGGTAAAACATTAGTCCAATAAAAAGAATAACAACTCAAAACACACAAGAAATATATAAAACGTATCGTCAGGAAATAATCTACACGAAAATGTTTATAAAAGAGCGTCAGACACCGAATAATACAGTAGAAGAACTGATAAAACATTTTATTCACTGTTTTCTCTAACGTTATGAAGAGATCCGGTAACAATCGTAACATATTGTACGACATCTTAAAGACCTATTACGTTCTTGTCTCCTTTTTAATTCGTTTGAGAATATTATCGTTTTATTACAGAATTAAGTCACTTACACACGTAAATATTGACGCATACACCTTCGGACGGTCCGAGGAGACAGGTGCCCTAAGAGGTCCGTTCTTGTGACCTCACCTAACAGTTAGACAGTTAGGGAGGAGGTCCCCTAGAAAGAGTAGGTCCCCGGTTTAGACGTAGAGAACACGGAAGACGAAACCGTCCATCCAAGAAATGGTGATCGTGGTGGACCCTTCGGGATAAATATTGATTTCTTTTATTTCATTTGGTATTATCCTTGACGAAACGGAAGTCGCGGAGAGATGCACTTCTTCAACAAGAAATAGTAATTTTATTACCAATTGTACTTATAACACACTGTCCTTAATAAAGTGTTAACTCTTTTTAGTAAGTCAAATCTTTGTTCTACCGTTGTTCTTTTCTTACCTCCACCTGTCCTATCAACATTCTCGTAGACGTATTAAGTTGACTACGTTATTAATCATTAATAAATTTTCTAATTAATTTAATACTTTTATTAGTGTACTTCTGACTTATTTTCGTAATTGAGGCCCCTACTAATTTTTTATCCATTTCAATTCTTTATCACTCTGTAAACATAGCTTACTAAAACACACATACACATACGAGTCTGAGAAGCACTGGGGTACGGGTGGTCCGAGGAGAGAGGTACCTAAAAGGTTCGTTCTTATGTTCTTACCTAAAAACAAAAGGAGAAGGTCCCGTAGAAAGTCTGGGTTCCTAGTTTAGACGAGAGAACGTAACCATCCACTCCAATTGACCACTTATCTCTACGTCTAAAGTTAATAACCATTTATCTTTATGAGAAGTGTCCGAGCGTTTCCCAGTCTAGACTGAATCGTTGACTTCTTGTTTATCTTTGTTCCCCCCTTTCCTTTTTCTCCTTTCTTTCTCTCCCTCCTTCACTTTCTCCTTCTTTCTTTCCGCTTTCCCTCCCTTCCTTCCTCCCTCCTTCCTTCTTTCTTTAGAGGGGTGACAAAAGAGTCCGTAAACTCTTGTACCATAAAAGTCAACGTCTCTATTCTGCTCTTTTTATTTTGATAAATTTATTGTAACCTCGGATAATATATCTCACTTCATTCGGTCTTTCTTTTTGTGGTTGTATCACATGGTTGCGTATATATACCTTAAATCTTTCTACCATTGCTATTGGGACATACACTCTGTCGTTTTCTCTGTGTCTACATAACTTGTCAGAAAACCTGAGACACCCTCTCCTTCTCCCACCCTACTAAACTCTCTTACCGTAGCTTTATACATATAATAGTATACACTTTACTTAACGGTCTGGTCTAAGCTACGTACTATGTCCTACGAGCCCCGACCACGCGACCCTACTGGGTCTCCCTACCATGCCCCTCCCTCCACCCTTCCCCCAAGTCCTACCCCTTGTGTACATGTGGGTACCTCCTAAGTACAACTACATACCGTTTTGGTTATGTTATAACATTTCATTAATCAGACGTTAATTTTATTTATATAAATATAAAATTTTTTATTTACTGTAACTATTCAATTTACCCCTACACATTGTAGTGTCGTGCTTACCACTAGAATCTTCACATTATTACACGTTACTACGTACCAAACTTTCCATATACCTTCTTTGTGATCTTTTCTTGGGTCATCTTCACAACCACACAGAAAAACACTTAAAGTCCAAACCAGAATTTATATAGTTCATTTGAAAAGTTCAAAACTTTTTCTTATTAAATAACAGTTTACGTATGTCAGGAGTAACTAGAAAACATTTTCTCAACTGAAGTAATCACGATAATACTCCATTTTACATATAAGATCCCAGACACCTAGTCTCCAACTCCTTTTTACAAAAGACAGAGATGTGGTAAGCCTTTGTGTTCGGTCAACCATAAAATTCTTTTTTCCATTTGTTAAATAAAACAACAGAGGTTTAAGATACCATTTACCGGACATTGGTTTTGTCGTCTACGGAGAAAATCAAGTTACTTATTAGGCTGTCTGTCTTTGATTCTTTTAATATGGAACATGAAGATTTACTATTATTTTATCGTGTAATTATATTCACTTTAAATTCTCACTAGTCTTTGTTTGTTACCTTAAATCGTAAATTGCTATAAAAACGTCGTTGTAAGAATGTAAAATTTCCGTTTACTTGGATCTGTGTACTTTTCATAAGACTGTAGTAATTTTGTATTTTACAAAAACTTACAGACATCGATTATAACGAAGAAAAAGTTTCATCATACAAATGTCTGGCTGTAAAACATGAGTACAACGTTATTGAAACCCTGGTCCTCCATACTTGTAGTGTGATGAAAGATTTACTTAAAATATTTGTGTTTATGAACCCCGTCTCTCCTAGGTTTTATCAGGAATGAGATAAACAGTTAGAACTACAAGGTTATTTATATGTGAAGAATACCTTTGGGGTCACTGGATTTTGCACAGAAAGTATTTTCTTAAAATATGACTTTTGAAAACTTCGATTTGTACTTCTTTTTGAGTCTTAGCATAATTTTTTTTTAAGTTAAATTAAATTGTTTGTAGGTTACGTGTCATAATTGATGGTTGGTGATAAAGTCCAAAGTCCTTATTAATTCGTTCTTCGTTAATTTATATTTTATTACTCTGTTTTATGTGTTATCACCATAGATATTAAACAATACTTCACCAATAAATACCTTTCAACAACCATTTAAAGAAGTTTTAACATACTGAAAATGTCACACGTAATTATATATATATATATATATATATATATATAGACATAATAGATGAAGGTCCCCGTTGTAAAAACTCAATCGTCATCTAATAGTTTTCGAAAACGTGACTAAACCTCAAACCCAGTTCTACACGTTATAATATGTGAGGAGTTTTTGATGTCATCAGGGGTGAATCGGAGACAAAGGTGAAGACGTCAGAGGAGAATCTGAGACAAAGGAAAAGACTTCAAAGACATTTAACGTCGGTTAACTCCAAGTTTTTATAATTTATTTTTAAGGTCTTTGTTTGTTAAGTACAAAATTTAACACACGGTAAGACACCCACACTACTTTAAAATTCGGTAGGGTGAGGTAGGGCGGGACCTACACTTAGTAGGGAACTAAGTCGTTTAGGGTGGTTGGTGAATCATCTGTGTACCAATAGACCAAAGTGTCGAAAACACAAGTTCGTGAGAATAAAATGGATTATTACCAGGGTCTCTCGTTCTGACCACTACTAATACTGTGAAACCTATGCGGTTTTTCTTCGGTATTTCACGAAGGAAATTCACTTTTTCACTTTCAAGAGTTATTCCTTACTTTTTTTGAGAATGATACGAGTCCAATGACTCTAGGTACCATTCTTGAAAAAAAAAAATTAGTTTCATATCAACTAAATTTTCCAACACAATCTAAGTCCACATGTTGTTTCACTTAGTTAATATGTATATATATATATATATGTGTGTGTGTGTGTATGAGAAAAAATCTAAGAAATGGGTATATCCAGTAATGTCTCAAGGGACACTAAATCTCATCCAGGAATCACCGATAGATAGAATATATGTGGTCACACGTATACAGTTGGTTAATGAATGTAATAGTGGGGTGAAAGGGGAACCATTGGTATTCAAACAGAAACAAAATAGAACTGACATAAAGACAAAACGTTTATTCAAGTAAACTTGGTAAAAAAATCTAAGGTACATATTCGTCAAAGTACATAAACAGAAAGAGACAGACTGAATGAAGTGAGTCATACTGTGCGAGGTCTAAGTAGACACAACGGCATATACCACAATAAAAGAAGAAGAAAGTACGGACTAATTGTGTGTGTGTGTAAATCATAATTATTTATAATAAATTATATATATTATAATATTATGTTTATAATTGTATATTGTATGTTATAATATTATTATATATTATAATATATGTTTATAATTATATATATTATGACCCCAGTGTTTCTTAACCTGTGTTGACTCCCTGACTTGACTTGACTATATTATATATATGTATATATATGTATACATATATATATAACGTATAGAAGAAATAGGTAAGGAGACAATACCTGTAAATCCAATGCAAGTACAGGAACGATAACATTTATCACGACGTTATTTGAATCCCCATGTATAAAAAAGACTTAATACCAAAGAAGACCTATATACAGATCCTCAACTTAACGTCCTAGTATACCATCGAGATAAAAATCAAAAATTTCTTTAGAGGTATGACAGGAGACCCGACCGACATGGTTAAATGTAAGGGAGGTTGTTACAACCTCCCAAGGGAAATGAGATGTGGGAGAGGTCGTGGATAACAAATATCCAAAAAAACAACAACAAAAAAAAAACTACTACCGGTAAGACGGGAGACAGTCCACTATGGAGTAATGTTAAAACTAAACGTAAAGAGATTGACAATCGTAACGACTCGTAGAAAAGTACACGGAAAACCGATAGACATACAGAAGAAACCTCTTTACGGATAAATCTCGAACACAGGTAGAAATAATCTAATAAACAAACGAACAAAAAAGTATAGCTCGACGTACTCGACAAACATATAAAACCTCTAATTAGGAAACAACCATCGAAGTAAACGTTTATAAAAGAAGGTAAGATACCCAACAGAAAAACAAAACGAATACTATTCTTGTTTAGAAGATAAGTTTTTTAGTACTTCTCTCTCTTTATTTAAACATAGTCAAAACTACAGTGTGGACCTCGACGTTATTAATGTCAGTGTTGTACACTATTTACGAATCAATTTTACCTTTTCCGAAATTTAAACATTTTATTGGGCAAAACTCTCTCTCTAGTGTAAGTGTATTGAAAATAATGTCGTAACAATATTAAAAAAATAAAATAATAACCAATAATTTCCAAATGACATGGATTATATTTAGTTTAGATTAGTATCCATGTTTACATATCCTTTTTTGTATCACATATATCCTAAAGCATCACGGTGTCAAAGTCTGTATGTGAGTCCCAGAACCCTGTATAGGGAGAACCTATTCCCCACCTTGTGACAGAGTCGTAGTAGGGACTCACTATATTGAAAGTAGTATTGGCATATCCTACAAAAAGGATTAAATGAACAATGTTTCAATAAAGGTCCGAGAGTACTTCAAGATTTGTATTGTTTGGTGTATTATAGTATATGATATGTTATTCTAGGTGGACATCTATGTAGGAACTCTTTGACCATACACAAAATACAAGTTCATTACCAATTTCCTTTGGTACAATATTTGAACCGTAAAAGATGTATGAGTTGTGGATATTTCAGAACTCATATCATTTTCCTCCCCTTTTAACGTTTATTGGTAAATGGAAACAACGTCGAAATTTTTATAAATTAATAGGAATACCTTAATAACGTCGGACTTTTTTTACTGAGTAGTGAAAAATTTCAATAAAAAACAAACCCTTAGATCCTATTTCCGAATTGGTGATTCCTTAGTATATGATCCTGGATTAATCAATAATGTGACCCTGGGAACCATTAAAAGTATCAAATTGGTATTCTATCTTTATACCTGAACCAGGGATCCAATGTTTATTGAGAAGAAGGTGGGTTGTACTTCAGTTACTCTTCTTTAAAATTGTATCACGTACACTATCGTCGATCCGTTTGACAGTACAAATATTCACTCAGAACTTTCGTTAAGTACGTTTAACGTATCGTCTAACAACAGTAACCTAGAACGTACGACACCCGTTTCTCAGGTATTGTTACCTTAACTGTCCAACGTTTGTTTTTTGTTTTTTTTTTCCCCCCCCCCTGTTACCCTACTTTTTGTAATAAAATCTCTTATTTTCACATTTGTGTAAATCTCAATCTGTTTGTATTGAACGATTTTTATTAAAGTCAGAAGGTTTTTTGATCTTTTTGTGCAAATACTTCACTATTGACGACCCGTCTATTTTAAATTTTTAATTTTTATTTGTTCTTTGGAATAAATGTACATCTTCTTTACTATTCTTTCCTAATATACTAATTACTTTTACACCCCCTTTTAAAAACTTTAACTTTACTTACACTTCCAAATCAAAATTTCAGAATTATTTAATTTGGTAATAAACGTGTGATTCATTTATTCAGTACTTGAATTAGTAAATACTTGTATCAACAGTATTTAAATATAAAGTGACATTGAGTGACATTATAGAGACAAAGAAAACTCAAAAACAAGACCTTTTAAAATCTTACTTAACATCTTTCGTAGTAAAGGAGCTTTTATTTTGTGATACAGGGACCTCTTACGTTTTACCTTGAAGAAACTTCAGATTCACCCCCCGTAACTCACCACTCAAAAGACTCTGTCCTTAGATAAACGAAACAAAAGGAAGAATAGGGTCATCACGAGGTCTTAACAATTCGTCTATTCTTCCAACAGAAGTGGACGATTCAGGATTACACATGGGTCTTTTTCACTATATGTCGCCCGGGACGAATAGGAACTCAAGACATAGGTACCACAGTTGATTACAGTCTAGTCTATATAAACCCCTTTTTTTTAATAGATCTTTCAAGTTTTTTTGTTTTACTTAAACGGTGTAAAACAGTTGATAAATGTAGTACAGACGTAACACAATTTTACTAGATACCTACTAAACTTTATATACCCTCCTATATGTATAAATATACGTTTATCCTATGGTAAAATATAATAATATTTCTGAAGTTGAAAATACCTAAAACCATTGGAACCGTCAGGATCTTGGTTACTTATAGGGTTCTCAAGGGTCCCTGTTGATATATCCACACGAAACTCTTATTTCGAGACTAATCTTGAAGTTTTTCCGTACGCACACAGGGTATTTGTCTTAATTCTTTCAAAGATTTAGTTCTTTAGATTCTATCTCCGTGTTCTTATTCCTNGAAAATACTTAAAACCATTGGAACCGTCAGGATCTTGGTTACTTACAGGGTTCTCAAGGGTCCCTGTTGATATATCCACACGAAACTCTTATTTCGAGACTAATCTTGAAGTTTTTCCGTACGCACACAGGGTATTTGTCTTAATTCTTTCAAAGATTTAGTTCTTTAGATTCTATCTCCGTGTTCTTATTCCTACGATGGTCTTTTTACCACTTAGAACCTTTGATTTTTACGTGGAGAGGAGGAGGTTAAAATGAAATAAATTAAAATAAAAACTTCATTTCTTACTATTTATACCAAGTTAAATATATATATATATATACATATATATATATAAGACTTACAGAGTCATTATAATATACAACTTCATAACAATTAATTTGTTACAATATGATTTTTCCCCGAAGGAACCACCGAGTCTACGATTTCTTAGGCGGACAGTACACCCTCTGGACCCAAGCTAGGGACCCAACCCTTCTAAGGGACCTCCTCCCGTACTGGTGGACCTCCAGGTACCGGTAAGAACGGACCTCTTAGGGGTACCTGTCTCCTCGGACCGTCGATGTCCGGTGTTTTAGTGTTTCTCAGTCTGTGTTGACTCGTTGATTCGTGTCGTGTATGATTTTTTTGGAATGTCTACCGAGACGACGACTAAGTCTATAACTGTAAAAGTCTTGTTTAGGTTCTCTTCCGATGAATGATATATAGTATGGTCTTAACGTATATATAATGGTCGTAAAACAGTTTTTTATTTTCACCCTAAAAGGACCCCAGGTAACAAATTCTGAAACCGAAGGTTACGTTCTCCATACTCAAACTAGGGACCAATCCTCGATTCTAGGGTGTACGGCGTGTCGGTTTTTTCGTTTCGTCTCTTGTCTTCATTATAACATTGATTAAATTGTCTCCGAATTTTAACCAAGTGTAAATCTTTTTTTTAAAAATTATATGTAAATAAATAAAATTAACCTCCAATTAATGAAATGTTATAACATAACCAAAACGGTATGTAGTTGTACTTAGGCGGTGTCCATATGTGCACAAGGGGTAGGACTCGGGGGGAGGGAGAAGGGAGGGGCATGGTAGGGAGACCCAGCAGAGTCACGTGGTCGGGGTTCGTAGGTCATAGTTCGTAGCTTGGACCTGACCGCTGAATAAAGTATATACTATAATATGTACAAAGTTACGGTAAGAGGGTTTAGTAGGGTTGGAGCGGAAAAATTCACTGATTATAAGAACAGCAAGTAAACGATTCAGTACAGACTGAAACAGTGGGAAACCAATCGGTCTGAGGTGACAGAGGGTCTCAGACGAAGTTTAGTCCACCGGTTTCATAACTTCGAAGTCGAAGTCGTAGTCAGGAAGGTTATTATAAGTCTCAACTAAAGGAAATCCTAACTGGCCGAAATAGAGGAATGACAGGTTCCTTGAGAGTTCTCAGAAGAAGTCTTTGTGCTACGTTTTCGTAGTCAAGAAGTCGGGAGTCGGAAAAAATAACAGGTTGAGAGTGTAGGTATGTACTGATGACCTTGTTGGTATCGAAACTGATATACCTGGAAACGACTGTTTTACTACAGAAACGAAAGATTATACGATAAATCCAACTAGTATCGAGAAGAAGGTTTTTCGTGTGAAAAAGATTAAAGTACCGACGTCAGTGGAATGTGTCATTATATATATGTATATATAAGTCAAGTCAAATCAGTGAGTCAGCACAGGCTGAGAAACGTTTGGGTACTTAACGTCGTACGGTCCGGAGGGACAGGTAGTGGTTGAGGGCCTCAAATGAGTTTGAGTACAGGTAGCTCAGTCACTACGGTAGGTCGGTAGAGTGGGAGACAGTAGGGGAAGAGGAAGACGGGGGATAGGGAGGGTCGTGGACCCAGAAAAGGTTACTCAGTTGAGAAATGTACTCCATCTGTTTCATAACCTCAAAGTCGAAATCGTAGTCAAGAAGGCTACTTGTGGGTCTTGACCAAAAGGGAATCTTACCGGATCAACCTAGAGGAACGTCAGGTTCCCTGAGAGTTCTCAGAAGAGGTTGTGGTGTCAAGTTTTCGTAGTTAAGAAGTCGAGAGTTGAAAGAAGTGTCAGGTTTAGAGTGTAGGTATGTACTGGTGACCTTTTGGGTATCGGAACTGATCTACCTGTAAACAACCGTTTCATTACAGAGATGAAAACTTATACGATAGATCCAACCAGTATTGAAAGTAAGGTTCTTCATTCGCAGAAAATTAAAGTACCGACGTTAGTGTTAGACGTCACTAAAATCTCGGGGGTTTTTATTTCAGACTGTGACAAAGGTGACAAAGGGGTAGATAAAGGGTACTTCACTACCCTGGTCTACGGTACTAGAATCAAAAGACTTACAACTCGAAATTCAGTTTAAAAAGTGAGAGGAGGGAATGAAAGTAATTCTCTGAAAAATCAAGGAGAAGTGAAAGACGGTATTCCCACCACAGTAGACGTATAGACTCCAATAACTATAAAGAGGGTCGTTAGAACTAAGGTCGACCACGAAGAAGGTCGGGTCGCAAAGAATACTACATGAGACGTATGTTCAATTTATTTGTCCCACTGTTATATGTCGGAACTGTATGAGGAAAAAGATAAACCTTGGTCAGACAAAAAGGTACAGGTCAAGATTGACAACGAAGGACTGTACGTATGTCTAAAGAGTTCTCCGTTCAGTCCAACAGACCGTAAGGGTAGAGAAAGTCTTAAAAGGCCGAGTATAATATCGCACCCTAGTAAACTATAACGGAGGCACTTCACAACGATCAGTCGATTTCTGAAAATGTCAAATAATACTAGTTGTGTCAGTTTACGAAAGCGTATCAGTTATTTCGTCTTTATCAACAAAAAGACCTTGAGAGAACGAAAAAGTTACTAGGTCGTCTACAACCGTTAAACTAGAGACCAAGGAGACGGAAAAGATTTCGGTTGAACTTGTAGATATAATGAAAAAGAGTTAAGTGTATCTTATTTATTTACGTATCAGTAAGATTGTCGTTTATACTTTTACAAGAGTAGTTTTGAACACATGGACAACACACGTTCCATTATGTCGATGGTCCTTCTTCGTGTGTTTTTTACACAGTATATTTGTAATAATATTAACGACGACAACAAAATTAATCGCCACCGTTGTCATCACAATTCTAAAAATATAGTACACTGAAAAAAGGAGGGATACTAAACAATTAGGAGTAGGTTATGTAACGTAAAGTCTTTTAACGTAAAGTCCTCGTTATAAGACGTAATTAAGAGTAAATGGAAAAAATTCTCTGGTATCATAGATGTCGTTAGGAGTACTATATTTCAGTACCTTGTTCATCTACCCGTACTTAGTGAAGGTAGAAGGTCTGTAATTATTATATAATTATTACAGAGTGCCAGTTGTCTAATCAGTTCGGGAGAACTAAAAAGTACATCAAATAATCTATATAATTCACTATATAATCTAATAGTGAATAAATAAGGAAATGAGTTATTCACAAAGAACTGAGGATAATCTCAATGAACTCTATGTCATTATTTTGTCTCAGAGACAGAAGTTCTCATCCACCCAGTACTAAGTAGGGAATACTTTCTATGTGTACTGACATAGTAGGTAGTCTTTACATAGTACTCGATCACTGTCGTCTATGGGTTCTCAAAAGTCTTCAAGTAACACACTTCTTATTAGATGTGGACTGAACGACACTACCCTAATAGACCCGAAAATCTCTTGACCACAGAAACTCAATGTAAGAAAAAAGGATACCCAAAGAAATCACCGTACAGAAGAGGAAAACAGGAATAAAACAAGGAGCCATGTTCGTAGGGATTACATAGAGGAACTGTGAAAGTTTGGACAACTTAAAATAAAACGAAATAAAGAACAACCACAAAATAGGGGACATTCACTCTATCCGAACCTCCACTTCGACACCATTCTCTTTACGGGAAAGATGTTAATTGTGTTTTGAGACAGTTCATAAAGGGGAATCTTATAGCTAGAAGTAATACTTCTTCGGGACTTAGTTAAAGTTTTACTAAAAAGAGATGAAGAATGGGAGAGTCTACGTACTCTCTTAAAAAGAGTAAGACTCACTCTTCGAATACTACACTCAGTTCATATGACTTCCCGTTTCTGGGAAATTCTCACGTTGAGGGTCTTTGAAGAGTGTAAGTGGATAAAGGTGTGAGACAAGATCGTCAAGCAGTTTCATGGTAAAACCTCAAGGAAGGTCAAAATCTAAGTCGTTAAAAAGAAGTCCCTTTGTCGTTGAAAAGGAGTCATACATAGAGATCTACTAAGACAGAGGTCTAAACAATTGACAGTAGACAGAGGTCTACTGTCAAAGGCGACTTGTCTCAAAAGACTATCCAGTGTTTATTCAGTAACAACAAGTTAAGAGGGTCAGAGACAGATGACATTACTACTTTCACTCTATACGTTCGAGAAATGCCAACCACGACTTTAACCTTGGAGTTTATAATGATAATAATTGCATCGATAGAGTCACTATATAGTAAGGTGAGGTCTTAAAAATATAATCTCGTTACTTGTACCACATTCCCCGTTTATATTAAATTTGTGTCGGTATTTACTTCCCGAAGGGTCCATCGAGTTTACTATTTGTAAGACGGACTTTACGTCTTCTGGTCCCAAACTAGGGACCCAGCTCTTCTAGAGGACCTCTTCCCGTACCGTTGGGTGAGATCATAAGAACGGATCTCTTAGGGTACCTGTCTCCTCGGACCACACAACGTCAGGTACCTAAACGTTTCTCAACTGTACTGACTCACTGATTGTGTGTGTGAATTACATTTTTCGGTAACTATATTTTGGATGGAGTTCTCTACATTGTATCCTTTTCCTTATTTCATAGTTAGTACGAGGCTATGTCTATCAGATCTACTTCTCGTTTCCACAATATGCCTCGGTTTTAAAAGAGATCGTCTCTTTTCACTTCTCAACTCTTAATTTTTCACACTTTGTCCTACATTTTGAACTCTTTCGTAGTTAAACTTCAAATCTTCAAGTGTCTGAAAAAAAAAAAAGTACTTACAAAGATTTCCACATCGGACACGTACCTTTGTTATTATTGTCTCTACTATAGTAGAGTAAACCTTATTACAGTTTAATAACTTTGAAGATTTCGAGTAAAAATAAAAACTCTTATAAATGTCCCTCATCTAGAGGATGTTCTACCGTCTCATCCTGTACGTGAGTCGAAGAGGACGTTCTTGAGGTTTTGATGTTGAGTGAGAACTTGTTGGTAGATGTCCTCTCACAACCTAGGGTGGTTTTTTTCTGTGGGGTGTAGGTTCCCTTTTTCTCTTCGGGGTCAATCTAACATCCTGCCCACTTTAGTGTAAATATTAGTTTGGAGTTTGGGTGGTCTCTACGTGTCTGTTGAGTTTTTTTTTTTTGTGAACACACACGGTCCTGGGTCTCTGGGGTTTCTCTGACTCGGTTTTGAAACAATCTTACAGAAGACACCTCTACCGATCTACCGTAGTGCCTGAGCTACCTGTACTCAGACTCACTTGAGGCCCTCTACCACTACCTGTCTCTCCGGACCGTACGACGTTAAGTACCCCAGCGTTTCTCAGCCCGTGTTGACTCGCTGACTTGACTTGACTTGACTTGACTTGACTACCTAGTTCTCACTTGACGACGTTCCCGTCCCCGAGACCCATGTCATCTGGACCCACACCGTATTCAGGAGAACCTCCTCTAACGGTAATTGGGGTGGTGTCTCGGTGGTATTGAATGTGTTCTGACCTCTTTGTCTGAGAACCTCCCGTGTTTATTTTGGAACACGTGTGGTTCTGGCTCCTCTTTCCTCGTCACTTGGGTGTCCTCTGACTTGGTCTGAGTGGGTACTCCTAGGTCTTCAGATGTTACCTCCACACTCAACCTTCACCGGACGACGTCACGACCCCCTTGACTCACGTAGTCACGTACGTAACCTGGAAACCTTTCTCTAGAGGTAATAGAATCGATGGAGGTGGCATCAAACCGGAGTCCAGTTTTTTATCCCTCCCTTGTATCGGGGTGGGTAGTTGTCTTTTAACCTAATTTATAAATGACTCGTACCAGGGTGGGTAGTCTTGTTCTTGGTCAAAGGTTAGTCAGTCAGAGAGAGTAGTCCACCGAAGGTATTCGGAGAATAGGAATAGATAGTCTTCCGTTAAGTCAAGTCAAGTCAGGGAGTCAGGACAGACTGAGAAAAACTTGGTTCTTAACGACGTACGGTCCGGAGGGACAGGTAGTGGTTGATGGCCTCAAGAGAGTCTGAGTGCAGGTAGTTCAGACACTACGGTAGGTCGGTAGAGTAGGAACCAGCAGGGGAAGAGGAGGACGGGGGATAGGGAGGGTCGCAGTTTCAGAAGAGGTCACTCAGTTGAGAAACGTACTCCACCGGTTTCATGTCCTCAAAGTCGTAATCGTAGTAAGGAAGGTTTCTTTAGGGTCCCGACTAGAGGAAGTCTTACCTGACCAACCTAGAGGAACGTCAGGTTCCCTGATTTCTCAGAAGAGGTTATGGTGTCAAGTTTTCGTAGTTAAGAAACCGCGAGTCGGAAGAAGTGTCAGGTTGAGAGTGTAGGTATGTACTGATGACCTTTTTGGTATCGGAACTGATCTACCTGGAATCAGCCGTTTCATTACAGAGACGAAACTTATACGAGAGATCCAATCAGTATTGAAAGAAGGTTCCTCATTCGCAGAAAATAAAGTACCGAAGTCAGTGGGAGACGTCACTAAGACCTCGGGTTTTTTTATTTCAGACTGTGACAAAGGTGATAAAGAGGTAGATAAAGGGTACCTCACTACCCTGGCCTATGGTACTAGAAGTAAAAGACTTACAACTCGAAATTCGGTTGAAAAAGCGAGAGGAGAAAGTGAAAGTAGTTCTCCGAAAAATCGAGGAGAAGTGAAAGACGGTATTCTCACCACAGTAGACGTATAGACTCCAATAACTATAAAGAGGACCGTTAGAACTAAGGTCGAACACAAAAAGATCAGGTCGCAAAGAGTACTACATGAGACGTATATTCCATTTATTCGTCCCACTGTTATATATCGGAGCTGTATGAGGAAAAGGATAAACCTTGGTCAGACAACAAAGTACAGGTAAAGATTGACAACGAAGGACTGGACGTATGTCTAAAGAGTTCTCCGTCCACTCCACCAGACCATAAGGATACAGAAAGTCCTAGTCTGTCTTACTTTTGGTGTTAGTGTCTTTTGATTTGTTTGACTAGTGGACCTGGCGTCGGAACAGATTGAGTCACTCTGATACTCAATACGGTATGTCCCGGTGGGTTTACCTACCCAGTACCACCTCTCAAGACTGTTTTACACCAGGTGACCTCTTCCCTTACCGTTCGGTTAAGTCATAAGAACAGAACTTTTGGGGTACTTATCATACTTTTCCGTTTTCTCTATCCTGTGACTTTCTACTTGAGGAGTCCAGCCATCAACGGGTCATACTATGACCTCCAGTTACCTATTTATTGAGGTCTGTCTTACTTCTCTACCTCGGTTTCGTTTTTGTTGTGGGTCAACACCTACACTAACCACTACCTTTATTTCATTTTATGACACTTCTCTTTATAACGTACCCTTGGACCTTAAAATCTAGGTACTTAGTTCCGTTTAACCTTCACTAATTTGGCCGCTACCGTTCTCACTTGTAGTTGTACCTTAGTCACTTGATTTTACCTTACCCACTTAATACCGTCTTTCACTTCTTCTTGATTTTTCGGAGAACTACTTTCACGTTCACTTCTCACTTTCTCAACGGGATTTCGAGTTGTAAGTCTTTTGCTTCTAGTACCGTAGACCAGGGTAGTGAAGTACCTTTTATCTACCCCTTCGTCACCTTTGTCACAGTCTGAAATAAAACCCCCCGAGGTTTAAGTGACGTCTACCACTAACATCGGTACTTTAATTTTCTGCGAATGAGGAACCTTCTTTTCAATACTGGTTGGATCTATCGTATAAGTTTTCGTCTCTGTAATGAAACAATTGATTCCAGGCAGATCAGTTCAGATACCAAAAAGGTCATCAGTACATACCTACACTCTCAACCTGACGCTTCTTCCGACTCTCGGCTTCTTAACTACGAAAACTTGACACCACAACCTCTTCTGAGAACTCTCAGGGAACCTGACGTCCTTCTAGGTTGGTCAGGTAAGACTTCCTCTAGTTGGGACCCTAAAGAAACCTTCCTTACTATGATTTCGACTTTGAGGTTATGAAACCGGTGGAGTACGCTTCTCAACTGAGTAACCTTTTCTGGGACTACGATCCTCCCTAACCCCCGTCTTCCTCTTCCCCTGCTGTCTCCTACGGTAGGTCTACCGACCTACCGTAGTGACTGAACTACCTGTACTCAAACCCACTTAAGACCCTCAACCACTACCTGTCCCTCCGAACCGTACGACGTTAAGTACCCCAGCGTTTCTCAGCCTGTGCTGACTCGTTGACTAGACTTGACTTGACTTGACTATACACAAATATTGAAAATATAAGGACCACCCAACTTGAAATTCGTAATACTCTATAAGGAGAAAAATGGATCATTGTAAAAAAAAAAAACCAGAATTTACGAATGGATTTTGTGAACTACACGTCTGTTATTAAAAAAAATTCTATTCAACCATAGGGAGTACATATAAATTTAAGTGATTTAATATTCCGTTTGTGTGTCCTCTACTGAAAGATCTTTATTTTTCTTAAGAACTTTTTTTAAGTTATATTTACCAGTTTTTTATAGACTTGTCTGTAGTGTGAATTTTTATATTTACTTAACAATTATTTGTATAATCTTACAAGATGTACAAATTATATGTTATCACTTTTAGTATTACTTTAAATTAAAGTATAAGTAGTCTTAACAATTTTAAACTTTATCTTTTAGTTCACGACTGTTCATATACCCCGTTGACTTTCGGAGGACATGACGACTACCTATACATTTTACAAATCTATATGAAACTTTTGGTTTAGATTTTTAAAATTTGTACGTAAACGGTATTCAATGTTATTAAGTTAAGGATCTATACATGTATCTTCTTTACCTTTGTCGGTACATTTCTAAAAATACGTTTTCAAATATTTTACAAAAACCATTATTGCATTAACCTTTAGTTTAATAACGTTTGTCCTCTTATGACCTATTTGTTAAACACGATATAGGTATGTAATCTATTGAAGGTTCGTTATCCTTTCTTACTTGATGTGTGCTCCGTCATGTCTATTATAGTTTTAATAATGTGACTCACTTTCTTCAGTATGTTATAACTCACGAATGGCACATTTGAGTAAATTCATTTTAAAGTCTTTTTATTTTAGATTAAATCCATTTTCTTTCGTCTACTCACTCCTTCTCGTCACCTCTTTTTCTTTCTAATGTTTACCCGTGTTCCTTTGAAAACCCCTATTTCTTTTACCCGGAATAAAACTGATATGACTACCAAAGTGTTCATGTAGGTATGTAGGTTTGTGTCATTTATTATATGTAAATTATTCACGTCGAATATTACTTAGTGATTGGTAGATATTTCACTATTTTTGTCGTGTAAAGGTTTGTATAAAAGTAACCAACACTATAAATTAAATTAGAATTTTGTAAGAGGTCAGAGATTAGTCTTAGGTCAAGTCTCTATGTCGAAGTTTTCACTAGTACTTTATTACGAGAAAAGGGAAGGAAATAATTTTAATTCACATTTACCTCACTTTCTTTTTCCACTTGTCTATGTTCATAAGATTTACATTTTATAGTACCAGACTTAACTTGAACTCATTCAAGGGTCGTCATCTTTATCGGACGTAAAATCAAATCCCACTCTAACCTTCTAAAAATATCTCCCCTCATATTCTTTACCTTATGAAAGTAAAAAATGAACAAAGTTCAAAAATAGTCAGGGAAAGTAAAGAGAACAAAGAAGAAAAGGGAGACAACGAAAATAAAAAGAATCAAGAACAGATGTGTGAAAAATAAAATATATAACATAAATGAAATATAGAGTAAAGACAGAGAAATAAACATAGGTCTGTTCTAAGTTGAAATTATAAAATGAAAGGTAAAAAAAGAAAGGTAAATAACGAAGATAGTATTGCACATACTGAAATACAAAACAAAAATAAAGGTAGAATAATAGAATTAATATATGGAGACTTTGTATTACAATAATTTAGATGATCACATGGTAATAAAGAACGTAAAGATAATATAAATTCAAATTCTCGTTAATATTTTTTGAATTTCAGTGTGCACCTTCGTTATTACGGATCACTTTAAGTAAAAATATTAAAAGATATTCATCGTTAATCAACTCGATACTAATTTAGGGACCACCAAAGTCAAGAATAAATGATATGGTGGTTCAACCGTTTAGAAAGGTATAAGAAGGTACGACTATTAGTGAAATATTATAATACGGATTGATTAAATTTTAAGATCGTTGTCAATACGTAAACTAATTGATCTCCCAATAAAAAACTCAACTATAACCTCACTCTTTCATACAAACATTCATACAAGTATTATTACCTTTTGTATCGAACACGATAGTCTATAGTCTTCACGACATTATCTCATTGTTCTTTACTTAAAAGTGAACCGTCACAATTTGTGTATTTATGTACCAGATACATCTTAGGGTTGCAAGGGTCTAATTGTAATTATGAATTTTTCGAAATTAAAAGAAAAGAACTTTTGGACACTTGGCTTCATTTTATCATATAGGGTATTTCCTTAGTGTTTATTATAACCTTTGTACAGAATTATATATTCCGATAATCTGATACTAAAAAAATAAAAAAATTATAAAATATAATATATAGTATTTTTCATTTATACGTAAAATTTCGAAAAAAGTGTATCATTACGTAAATATTCGTTCATCTTTATAAGTTTTATTTGACACATCGTTACATAAACCCTCCAATTTAGTCAATACTGGACTTTCAAAATGTCATTATCAAAATTTTTGGTCTGGAGTCTATATGTATATGGATAACTCAATATATGAAAGTTACTAAACTAAGAGTTATTTTCGTTGTATGTCATCATAAATTTAATAATAAATTTTTTATAATACTGATAATTATAAATGGAATTTTTTAGTATATTCGTAATATCTAGTAGTGTGGGTCAAATTAAAGTTAATTTGGATTATAAATCCAGTAGTTTATTGAAAATTTAAAGACACGAATTTTTCTTTTAACTTCAGATATAATTGAAACCAGAGCCAGAACCTACCTTATTTGTTATGTATTTTTAAAGACAGAATCTGTACTCTTGGATTTTTACTTACGATTAATGTTATTCTCACGACTAGAAGTCGGTAATAATGAAAGTGTTATACATTTTTATCTAAGGGGAGTTAACTGGTTTTCGATTGGGTTGGAGAACTAAAAGATGTCTGACGTATAAAAAAGGAAAAAAGACTTTGTTTTTTAATATCCAACTGACACACCTAGTGTTATTTGACACCTTTTAAGACTTTCTCTACCCTTATGGTCTGGTGGACTGGACGGAGAACTCTTTAGACATACGTCCAGTCCTTCGTTGTCAATCTTGACCTGTACCTGGTTGTCTGACCAAGGTTTATCCTTTTCCTCATGCAGTTCCGACATATAACAGTGGGACGAATAAATTGAATAGATGTAGTACTCTTTGAGACCCGACCTTCTTTGTGTTCGACCTTAGTTCTAACGACCCTCTTTATAGTTATTGGAGTCTGTACGTCTACTGTGGTGGGAATACCGTCTTTCACTTCTTCTTGATTTCTCGGAAAACTACTTTCACTTTCTCCTCTAACTTTTTCAACCGAATTCCTAGTTGTAAGTCTCAGCCTGTGCTGACTCGTTGACTTGACTTGACTTGACTTTATAAAATTACTAGAATTGATTTATAGTCATAATTAAATTTTGTTACAGTTTGTAAAATAACTAAACCCCTTAAAGAAGACAAATAAACGAAAATACAGTCCTATATGTTTTACCTTCCAATACAACGGAGTCATTACAGGGGTTTAATCTTAATAACATACATGTCTTCAATTCTTTTCTAGAAGGGACTACCGAGTCTACCATTTTTAAAACGGACGTTACGTCCTCTGGACCCAAGTTAGGGACTCATCCCTTCTAAAGGGTCTTTTACCTTATCGTTGGGTGAGGTCGTAAGAACGGACCTCTTAAGGTACCTGTCTCCTCAAACCACCCGATGTCAAGTACCCCAGTGTTTGTCAGTCTGTGTTGATTCACTGATTGTGTGTGTGTGTACTCATCAATTCTTCGGGTTCCTCTCATATTTCTCCGGTTAAGGAAATTACTTTGATTAACACACGTCACATAGAGTAACAGAATCTTATTCCGTCACAAGTCAATTCTTCTCACCCTTTTCCTTCTACTCGAATCCTTGTTGAAGTACCTCGCCCGTGATAAATAGAAACCAAAACTTCCTCCCCACGTAAATTTTCGTAAAAATAGTGAGACTGTTAAATCCTCTCTGTCTACTACAAAACAACGATACCCAATTTCGTTTTAGGGTCCCCCTTAACTCCCTCCTAAAAAAAAGAGGACAAGTGTTCCGTTTCATGCGAGACGATGGTTTTTACATTTTGGTTCACGTACTAGAGAATCTAAGGACACTTAAAGAAAATGATGCTCTGATAAAATGAAGTGTGTTCGACGTTATGTAATTTTAGATAGAGTGTGTGTCGAAAAATTTTAGTGACGTAATATAGTGATGTACGATTATTTCATATATTATATATAAACGACGTACAATATATATATATTAATATATATTATATATATATAGTGATGTATAATTATTTTAATTGTAGTATTCCATGTCAATGTATGAATTCTTGATGTATATTCAAGAATATCTTCTTAGAGGTTTTTTTCAATCTAGTTATGATAAAATTTTAGACGTTTGTATAAATTCACTCTAAAAATTTTGTCTGTTTTGTTTGTGAAAATTTCAGGTAGTGATTCAATAGAAAAAATACAAAAAAAAAAGGAAGACAGAGTCAGGATCTGTTCCCAAAGGAAGGAATCGTAGTGTATTTTATTGTTACGGATTTAAGTGAAAGTTTAATCTTGGGGGACGGGGTGGAGTAGGGAAGGTCTATTTCAAAATTACCTCTTTACGTAAAGACCTTGGTCGGACAATACAGATGGACCATCAAGTCAGAGGGTACTTTGAAAATCCCGGAAAACCCAGTAGACGAAATACGCGGTGACTGGAGTGAGTGTAGGGGTTCCACCTGGTGGTGTGTTTTGACTGTAGAGACTGTCTTACGGAGTACGAGCCACTACGGAAGAAGGATATCTACCGGGAAATCTGTTTCTGGTCTTCCATCTACCCTATCGTCTCCGTCTCCACTTCTATTTTATACTCGGATTTTCTTATGTTTTGATTAAGAAATTTTGAACATTCACAGTACGATACTATTTACTTGAATTGACTCTTTAACCCCTAATAAATTTGAACCACGGTCATAATACTATACCATTATATACACTACACAGTTACCGTTTATTTTTGTTAGTTCTACCACTCTTTTATTTCCTTTCCTTTATTTTTTTTTTTTTCCTTCTACAAAGTTCAAGTTTGTTTCCGTTGAACATGTTTCTATGCAGAGGGTCTAAAAGATTAAACTAAAACTACATAAAAAGAACAGAGAAGTCTTAATCGTCGAACAGTTTAAGGGATAACATATAATACCTGTTGATAATAAAGAGTTTTCGACAAGAGAGAAGACCATATTACGGGAGGAGGAGGACCCTTTAATAGACCATTATCGGTACACCCTGTTTACGTCCTGTATCGACAAACTGACACATAGTAAAGTAGGGACATACAAAGACGAATTAAGAAAACACATTAATACTTTATTTACAAATAAGAGAGTTTCATTTAATTCAGTATGTTTAATAAACTCGTCCACTGAAATATTCTATACTTCGTTAATAACTACGTACTTGTAACCAACTTAATTTAGTATTACTCTCGACAAATAATTTCCAGAATAAAGGTTCTAAAAAATTCTCAGGATCGTTATAAATTTTTGTCAGTAAAACTAAGTCTTCACACAGGTTTAATTAATTTTCATCGTAGTCGATAAAAATTTTTAATATTGTCTACACAGTTCTAAATAAATGATTTAACACAATTAATCTATGTTTTATAAACAAAAATAAGTGTAGAATAATAACTTCTAAATATTTGTCTAAAATTAGTCCAACTAATTTTGTTAAGTCAGTCAGTTGTCTACACGTGTATAATGACGATACTTGGTCGTCTTCAAGTCCTAAAAAACAAAAAAGACCTCAACCTGTATCAACTACGTCACATAGATGAAGACTAGAGTATGCGTCTATAGTTTCAACGACTACGAATAACGTCTCAAACACTACACGGTTTAGTAAAGTTTTGGCTGTATTCCTTTTGTTAGTACAAGTTTCACTTGTGCCCGAACAGTAGTAGATGGAACGTTACGTAAAATTTTACTTCTTTACGAGTGAGAAGAACTTTTTGGATTGAAAAACAAATAATATCGGAAATTATTAAATAGAGGTTTCTTTGGTTTGACAGTTGTCAGTGACTCGGTCTTGACCGCCGAACCGTCAAGAGTGACGAGTTACTTTTTTCGTGTTTGTCTGTGTTAGGCAATCTCTGGTGTGTCGAGGTCCATAGTTAATAATACTACGAAGCAAAGTTTTCTAAAAGGTCTTAGTAGATTTACTTGTGAACGTGTGGAATCTTTTATTCACACTTCTGAGAAGTAATACCGAGAAGTTATATTTAGTTAAATACAATACTTAGATAGTAAAACTACTGAAACTACAGACTTTCCTTCTTTCTTGTTTGAATTTTGGTCCTTACTAATAAAAGGATTTGGTAATTATCCTTCGTCCATCAATATTTAGTGACTTCGGAGTAAGATATTTAATTTAAAATAGACGTACGATACAAAAGTATAAGAAGGCGGAATTTAAGAGTGATTCTCAAGGCCTAACTGAGATCTATTGAAACTGTTACATATAAAACGATAGCGACAAATCAGTGATTCAGCACAGGTCGAGAAACGTAAGGGCACCTGACGTCGGATAGTCCGAAGAGACAGGAAGTGATGGAGGACTTTAAATGAGTCTGAGTACGGATAACTCAACCACTACGATGGGTATGTAGGATAAGAGACAACAAGGGAAAAGGAGGACGGAAGTCAGAACGGGGTTTGTCCCATAAAAGGTTACTCTGACATATAAAGCTTTCACTTTCACTTCAGCGAGTCAGCACAGGCTGAGAAACGCTGGAGTACCTGACATCGGATGGTCCAAGGAGGCAGACACCCTAAGAGGTCCGTTCTCATGACCTCACCCAACGGTAAAGGAAGAGGTCCTCTAGAAGGGTTGGGTCCCTAGCTTGGACCCAAAGGGCGTAACGTCCGTCTACGAAATGGTAGACTCGGTGGTCCCTTCTGAGTTCTCCTACTGTCTTTCCCTATAAAGAAAAGAGAAATTTAATTTTATATGATAATTTTAAACCAATAATCCCAAAGGTCTAAATTTTTTCGAATAACAATAACTTCCTATTAATAAACAGTATGTTGGACTGTTAAACAATAAATGGATTTTCACAACTTTTGTATTAGTGTGTTCTTGGACGTACGTCTATAAATACCGTCAAAATAATTACTAACGGTTTTGAACGTTCGTTGATTATACGAGAAGTCGTCCATTTTCCTATCAATATAGTACTACGTAGATCCGTTACTTTATAATAAGTTGAGATTTTTCTGTACTCGATAATCAGGTACTTTTCTATACCTCCTGTGAATTCACGTATGGTGATTCATTTTCTTCGGTCAGACTCTTCCGACGTTTGACATAGTAAAATTGATATATTGTAAGACTTTTTCTATTTTGACCTCAGTCATTTTTCTAGTTACCAACGGTCTTCAACCCAACGACCTATTTGTCCACTCCTGTCTAAAAATACCATTTTCTTTACTAAGATATCCTACGATGTTACAGCCTACCTAAGTGTGGTGATACAACAAAAACTCAGTAAGTTAGTACAGGCTCAGAAACACTGGGGTACCTGACGTCGTACGTTCCGAAGGGATAAAAAATGGTAGAGGACCTCAAACAAGTTTGAGTACAGGTACCTCAGTCTCTACGGTAGGTTGTTAGAGTAGCAGATAGTTGGGGAAGAGGAAGACGGAAGTAGTTCCAGAAAAGACTACTCAGCCGAGAAACGTAGTCCATCGGTTTGACAACCTCGACATCAAAGTTATAGTCAGAAAGGTTACATAAAAGTTCCAACTAAAGGAAATCCTAACTTACCAAACTGGAGGAACGACAGGTTCCCTGAGAGTACGGTGATATGTAAACAGATTTGGGTATCAAGCATAATGATGTTTGGTCCTCAATTGGGGTCGTTTTTGGCACCTCGAACCGACTAGTACGACCCAGTTATAACAACAACAAGTCAGTGATTAAGAGTGATAAACCCTGGAGTACTTACCATTCTACGGTTCGAAGAGACAGGCAGTCATGGAGGACCTCAAACGAGTTTAAGTACGGGGGACTAAACCACTACGATAGATTGGTAGAGTAGGAGACGGTGGGTGAATAGGAAAACGAAGTAGAAAGGACCGTAGTCCCAGAAAGGGAACACAGTAGAAAAGTTTAGACTACCGGTTTAATAACCTCGAAATTGTAGTCAGGAAGGTTACTTATAGTCCCAACAGTCACATCCAAGTAAATAACATTAATTGTATGGAAAGACCACCCCTACAGTTGTACCTTCTCCAAACCGAACATCCTTGTCCTCCGTTTGTTCTTTAGAGACATAAAAGACAAGTTAAAACGATACTTGTATTTTACAGAGAAATTTTTTGTCAGATATAAAAAGGTTTTCAAGTTATAATGATGATCAAGTATGAGATAAAGTCCCACGTATGATAATTATACAATTTGTAGTACTAATTAAGAACTAAAAAACCTCAGGGATACTTTACCTATTATTAGCCACCTTAAACTCTTCTTAAATCTACTCCCTTTCCTTCCTGTTTTGTTTAATCCTTTTTTCCTGAAAAGAGTAAGGAAATCTTTGTTATGTCTACCGGTATTTGTGAGTAAGTCTTTTATTTTGAGTCCCTTTCTTCTGTTTAAATTTGACATAAAGATACATAGTGGTCACTGTAACGTGATAGTAAGAAGTAGAAGTACGTAAAAGGTGGTAACAAACAGTTCTTATCTACTATACGACGATCATAATCGGTTGAGACACGTCCTTTTATCTGTTTTATAGTTGTCGTAGAAGTTATCGGGTGTTTTAGTCGGACGTGAAAATATACAATAGCTTAAACAGACTAAGTCCCTTTTTCTACCTCACCTTTTACATTGTTTAAGGGAGTCTCACTCTTCGGTATAAAAGAAGATTTTGTCCATCGAGTTCTGTACAGTTCCAAAATTATGCTCATCCACGTGAAACATCAAAGTTTTACAAAAGTTTTGAGAATCTTTCATCGTTTCAATTCTTATAATAAAATACTCATTTAGAAATACCCTATGTCATTTTATTATAAAGTTTTATTGAAAGAAGTCATTTGCTCTATGTACTGAAAATGAGGGGTTACTTTTACCATTACTACATAGGTAGGAATTTTTGTCTAAAGTGTATTTTTGTTGACGTAATCTTTTCAGTATTCTTAACCTTTAAAAAATTGTTACTGATTCCAAAGAGTCCACGGTGATCACCATTTCTTGGACCGAAGGTTACGTCCTCTGTACTCTCTACACTCAAACTAGGGACCGAATCCTTCTATGGGACGTCCTCCCGTACTGTTGGGAGAGGTCATAAGACTCTCCCGCAGGGTATTTGTCTCTTCGGACCGTCTGATGTCAGGTATTCCAGTGTTTCTCGACCTGTACTGACTTCTTGAATCGTGTGTACGTCCTTTTTACGTTATAAAATAATCTAAATAAAATGTAATTTAACATAATAGCATTTTTACGGAGTGGTATGAACGTTTCAAATCATTCTTTAACATTAGAAAATGACAGGTTAGTATTTCCACTGGATGACTTTTACATAAATTTTATCGCACCAGTTTTTACATAGATTTATTTAGACATCTTGTAGAAAAGGTAAGTAGACATTACCTGTAGATCCAAAGAAAGTACGGGACGGATAACATTTATCATGACGTTACTTCAGAAAAACTTAATACCAGAAGAGTTCCATATACGGGTCATTACCTTAACGACCCAGCATACTCTCAAAGTAAAAATCAAAACATTGCTTAGAGGTATGACCAGAGGTATTACAGACATAGTTAAATGTAGGGATGGTTGTTACGTTTTCCCACCGGAAAAGAGGTGTGGGAGAAGTAGTAAATGACGAACGTTTAAAATACTGTTACCGGGAAGACTAACCACACTCCATTATGGAGTAACATCAAAACTAAACAAAAACAATTTTAATCACTACAACTCATAGAAAAATACCCGAAGTAGAAAAGTACACGGAGAACCGGTAGACACTTCACTTCAGTGAGTCAACACAGACAAACGTCGGGGTACATCGGACGGTCCGAGGAGGTAGGTAACCTAAAAGGTCCGTTCTTATGACCTCACCCAACAATAAAGGGAGAGGTCTCCTACAAGGCTTGGGTTTCCCTAGTCAGTGCCCAGAGGGTGTGACGTCCGTCTGAGAAATGACAAACTCGGAGGTCCTTTGTTGAACCATAGTACTTTCTTTGAAAGACGGAACCACGTTCTTGTAGTACCACGCACAGAAAGAAAAGAAAAGGTAGTACCCGTAAACAGATTAGATAGATATGTTAAGGATTTTACAAGTTCATATTATTTTTATTTTGGAAGTATTACTCCGATAAGATAACCTCTTAATTGTCTCTAATACATATCCTTTTACGATTCGTTTGACATTATACGAATACATTTTAAATTAATATAGTTCAGACGAAGAGTGTCATTAATAATGCGACAATATACTGTCATTTAGTAGTTTTGAGAAAGTAGTATTTTACATCGTATGTTTTTACATGTAGTACATGTACATATAAAATTTCCTAGTCAAGTCAAGTCAGCGAGTCAACACAGACTGAGAAACGCTGGGGTACTTAGCGTCGTGCGGTCCGGAGGGACAAATAGTGGTTGAGGGTCTCAAGTGGTTTTGAGTACACGTAGCTCAGCCACTACGGTAGGTCGGTAGAGTAGGAGACAACAGGGGAAGAGGAGGACGGGGGTTAGGGAGGTTCGTAGTCCCGGAAAAGGTTACTCAGTTGAGAAACGTACTCCACCGGTTTCATAACGTCAAAGTCAGAGTCGTAGTCAGGAAGGTCACTTGTGGGTACTGACCAGAGGAAATCCTACCTGACCAACGTAGAGGAACGTCGGGTTCCCTGAGAGTTCTCTAAAATTTCCTATTTTTAAAAGTTTTGTGTAACAAATCCTATTTTACAACAAATTTAAAACCTACAGAGGAAAACGGGAAGGACTGTTACAGAGGAGTATGTGAAACTTTAGGGTTTCCCATTAGTGAAGAGATGTAGAATACTATTAGTAGGACAAACAGAAGTATCTACATGATGTGTATTGCACACACACAATTAAACGAAGGCAATACTCGGTGAGAAACTCTGTGATATTTGGTATCGGGTGGTCCGAGGATACAGGAACCTTAATAGACCGGTTCTTATGACCTCACCCAACGGTCTTTCTAGGAGGTTCCCTAGAAAGGTTGGGTTCCTAGCTTGGGTGTAGAGGATACAGAAGACGTGACTGTCCACCCAAGAAATAGTGATCGTGGTGGACCCTTCGATATATGGGGATTTATGTATACCGAGTGTAACCGAACCAATCTCTCAAATCCCTGTGAATTTACTAATCGAATCCTAGGGAGTACTGTACCGTCACTCTCAGGTTTTTTCCCGTAACGTTTTCCTTATAGGAGTCACACATTTGTAAACAGTTTGAAACAAAAGTAATACAAACGTTTTCGGAATAACCGGTTCGTGTCTCAGTCACCCCCCTCCATGAAGTGTTTCTGTACTTAAGATCTTAAACACTGAGTAAACCTTATCAGTTCCGGTATCAGATGGTCTCTCTATATTCGTCCATCCAACTGTTATAATATCTATATAAATATGTCTACTTAAACACGAGTCAACGAGTCAGAACAGGTGAGAAACGTTGAGGTCCCTAACATCGGACAGTCCGAGAAGACAAGTACCTTAAAAGGTCGGTTCTTATGAGTTCACCCAACAGAAAAGGAAGAGTAATTTCATTAATTAATTTAATAATATAGTGTATTACCTTAAAATGAACATAATATTATAACATAAACATATTACCGAAACCTAATGAGTAATAATAAAGTAATATTTTGTCAGTCTTATGTATTAAAAATTGGTTTTAATTCTCTGATCTTTTTTTAGATTTCTTTAAAGTCATGTTTAAAAGAAAAAGGGATCTCACTAGTTAAGACGTAGAACTATTTTTTATATTACACAGTATAAAACTTTTAGTCTGTAACCTAAATTTATCCTTTATACACCGTGTACATAAGAACAAAGTTAGGAAAATAGAGAAATAAACTTAGACTATTCATTTTAATCGTTTTTTGAGAAGTTTCTTGTCCTGTACACGTAATTTCTTCACAAGTATTCAAAAGTATTTGGTACTTCGATTCTAGGTCCTCTCTGACTATGAATTTTCAAAGACGAACACCTTACTGAAGAGACTAAAACGTAAAATATTTTACCAGTAAAATGTAAAAAAAAGAAGTTTAAGACCGTCCATACACTATCAGGCACGTCGTCGACAACTTCTGTCTTGAACTTACTTTTTTACAACGGTCCACTATGAATGTTTTAACTCTTCTCAAATAAAAAATTGAGTCTCTGTCAGTCTAATTCGACTAACTACAATCTCAAAATTCTAATTCTTCCATTGTGTCCCTGACACAGTATTGAAAAGAAGGTTCCTCATTCGCAGAAAATTAAAACACCGACGTCAGTGGTAGACGTCACTAAAACCTCGGGTTTTTTTATTTCAGACTGTGACAAAGGTGACAAAGGGGTAGATAAAGGGTACTTCAATACCCTGGCCTACGGTACTAGAAGCAAAAGACTTACAACTCGAAATTCGGTTGAAAAAGTGAGAGGAGAAAGTGAAAGTAGTTCTCCGGAAAATCAAGGAGAAGTGAAAGACGGTATTCCCACCACAGTAGACGTAGGACCGTTAGAATTAAGGTCGAACACAAAGAAGGTCAGGTCGTAAAGAGTACTACATGACACGTATCTTCCATTTATTCTTTCCACTGTTATATGTCGGAACTACATGAGGAAAAGGATAAACCTTGGTCAGACAACAAGGTACAGGTCAAGATTGACAACAAAGGACTGGACGTATGTCTAACGAGTTCTCCGTCCAGTCCACCAGACCATAAGGGCAGAGAAAGTCTTAAAAGGTGTCAAATAACACTAGGTGTGTCAGTTTCCGAAACCGTATCAGGTTTTTCGTCTTCATCTACAAAAAGAACTTGAGAGAACTAAAAAGGTACTAGGTCGCCTACAACCGTTAAACTAGAGACCAAGGAGACAGAAAAGATTTTGGTCGAACTTATAGACCTCCAAGTTTCAAGTGCATAACGACTTCGGACCGAACCTCTTAAAACTCGTAATGAAAGGATCGTACACTCTACTCACGTTAACACGCGATCAAACTCGTAAGAAACCGTAACGGAAAGAAACCCTAACCTTACTTTTGACTGAAAAATGTCAGGACACCGGTGACGGCTCAAAAGGTTTGAACGACCGTATAACTCACGTCGTGAAAGTGTCGTAGTAGAATGTCCTAAACTTTATCGAGTTGACCTTAAGGTAGTGGAGGTGATCGAAACAAGATCACTACGAAAGATTCCGGGTGAACTGAAGTGTAAGGTCCTACAGACCGAGATCTACTCACTAGTGTGGTAGTACTAATAGACCAAGTACTTCTATAAAAAACATGTCAAGAAGACACATAAGAACGGTGGAGAAGAATTATAGAAGACGAAGACAATCCAGGTCTGGTAAAGACAGGAAATAGCTCGGGTAGAAACGTACTTTACAAGGGAATCATAGAGATTAAAAGAACTTCTCTTGAGATCAGAAAGGGTAAGACGACAAAAGGAGATAAAGAAACGTAACTAGTGACTTCTTCCGTAAGAATATAGAAGAACGATAGGAAACCATGAGACGTAAGTCTACGAATATAGAAAGGAAAAGAGGAAACGAAAAGCGAAGAAAAAAAAAAGTTTCGATAAACATTCCGGAGGGGTTTGTCGGTAAAACGAAAAAACGTAAAGAAAAGATACCCCTTCCAGAACTAGGGACAGAGGAGATGTTACAGTACTTGGAGTAAGGTATCAAGTAGTCCGTGAGATAGATAGTCTAGATCCGGAAATTTAGATAAAGAGTGAAGGTGACATATTAATATTCCCTAAACCAAATCCAGTATGGACTTGTCAGATCGCCAAAAGGGATGAAAGAAGTTAAACTCAGACTTAAACCATTATTCCTCAAGTACTAGACTCGGTGTCAGTCGAGGGCCAGAACAAAAACAACTGACATATCTCGAAGAGGTAGAAACCGACGTTTGCTATATTAGTTAGACTAAAGTCACAACTGGTAGACCACTCCAGGTACACATCTCAGAAGAGAACACAACAACCTTCTTCCACAAACGATACTAGTCACGTAAAAGAACCGTTTTGAGATAATCAGAAACGGGACGAAGTAAGGCGTAAGGTTCCGGTTTAAACGGACAATGAGGTCCACAAAGAACTGAAGGATGAGAGTGTAAGGTCAGGGGATATTACTTTTCCTGTAGAAAAAACCCACAATCAAGATTTTCCAGAGCATCCAGAAGTATCTTGGTAAGTTGAAGTCGAGGAAGTCGTGACCAACCCCGTATCTGAACCTAATGGCACTATAACTTACCAAACGGAACCTTTACTTGTCTCTAGTAAGACAGGAAAAACTCTGACGTAGGTTCATGACGTAAAACCTGGGAAAACAACTGGTACTACCGATTAGGTAAAGAAGACTCCCCAAGGACGGGCGTCATCATCTATATTACCAGTAGACTCAATTTAAGTGGGTAAGGTCAGGTAAAATCAAGCGATTAAGGATCTTACAACTACAAGTGAGAACGGCAGAGAACAAACTGGTGAAGGTTAAACGGAACTAAGTACCTGGACTGTAAGGTCCAAGGATACGTTATAACGAGAAATGTCGTAGTCTGGAACGAAGATAGTGGTCAGTGTAGGTGTCGACCCATAACAAAAACGAAACCGAGGTAGGGAAGTAAGAAAGACATCAATAAAGAGATGAATAGAGGTCATCGTATAACCCGTGGATTACTGGACCCTCGAGGAGAAAACCATAGGATAGTAAAACGGAAAAGTATGACAGGTATCCCAAGAGTTCCGTTCTTATGACTTCACCAAACGGTAAGGGAAGAGGTCACCTGGTGTAAGACAGTCTGGAGAGGTGGTACTGGGCGGGTAGAACCCAACGGGGCGCCCGTACCGAATAAAAGTAACTCAATCTGTTCCGACACCAGGATCACACTAATCTAACTGATCAAAAGGCACTCATACCAAAGTCACACAGACAGGAGACTACGGGAAAACGTTGTGGATGGTAGAATGAACTCAAAGAGAATGGAACCCACACCCCATAGAGAAGTGTCGACGAGGTCGTTTCACGTCGACGACGAGGATTGGAACCTACTCCCCACAGAGGAGTGACGGCGGGAAGGCCTGGAAGTTACACCCTACCGAGAAGATCCGGGAGGACACGGAATCTCTAATAGTATTCATTCGGTCTGTTTCTGTTTATATTACAATAGTGAATATACACTTTAGATTTTTTTCTATGTCTACTTGAATATATGTTTTATCTTCATTTGGGTGTCTACATCTTTTGTTTCAATATCAATGGTTTCCCCTTCCTCTCTCCATATTTAATAGCTAAACTCTATTGTATACGTGTGATGATATATATTTGATCTATAAACTGTTCTGTCTATTGGATGTTGTGTCTCTTGGCATAAACTATACAAACTTATTGGATATACCATTTTCTTACACCTTTTTTTATCTATAGATACACACATATTGACTTAGTGAAACCTCATTTGGACTTTGATTACGTTGTAACATTCAAGTCAAGTCAAGTCAAGTCAAGTCAAGTCAACGAGTCAGCACAGACTGAGAAACGCTGGGGTACTTAGCGTCGTGCGGTCCGGAGGGACAGATAGTGGTGAGGGTCTCAAGTGAGTCTGAGTTCAGGTAGCTCAGGCATTACGGTAGGTCGGTAGAGTAGGAGACAGCAGGGGAAGAGGAGGACGGGGGTTAGGGAGGGTCGTAGTCTCAGAAAAGGTTACTCAGTTGAGAAGCGTACGCCACCGGTTTCATGACCTCAAAGTCGAAATCGTAGTAGGGGAGGTTTCTTTAGGGTCCCGACTAAAGGAAGTCTTACCTGACCAACCTAGAGGAACGTCAGGTTCCCTGAGAGTTCTCAGAAGAGGTTGTGGCGTCAAGTTTTCGTAGTCAAGAAGTCACGAGTCGAAAGAAGTGGCAGGTTGAGAGTGTAGGTATGTACTGGTGACCCTTTTGGTATCGGAACTGATCTACCTGGAAACAACCGTTTCGTTACAGAGACGAAACGATATGAATTTATTTGTTTATGCATTTACAAGTTTTTCTGAGCTACAATACTACACTTTACAAACGTAGAAAACCACCAGGTTTGAAAACTACCGACTTTTTATGTTATTAATTTTACTTTTAATACGATCTTCCTTAATTGTAGTCTTACTCGTTATATCTTATTGTGTTCACAACACATTCTACCTTAACACCTTTAGTAGGTCAGTTTTATCGTTTTTTTTATAAATTTATACTCTTATCTATGCGTAAATTAGTTATAAAAACAATTTATTCTAATAAAAAGGTGTATCTGTCTAAAAGTGATTGTTTTAACTACGGAATTTGGTAATTTCCTATTTGTATTATTTCAAAACATCAGAGGATGAATCATTGTAATAATTTACTTTTTACACAAACTTGTCGACTTCAGAAAATACTACAACTCTCGAATGTTTTCGGAATAGTTACGATGCTCGGTTAAGGAACCTGATATCTTATTTACGATAATTATTAAAAAGTATCCATGGAGTAAGGTTCAGGAAATTCACTGACTAAATGAGACTTCAGTGTACAATTGAGTCCTTCAGATTCGTAAATCGTCAAGTGTAATTTATCATTATTATTACTATGGTCGTTAAAAATGGTTGACTCGATAGCCCCTTCACGGGTTATTTATTATTGATTTATAAGTCGTTGATCTCTAGAGAAGTTTTTTAATCTCTATGGTTCCCTTGTAAAGTACGTTTCGACCCGTGTTATTTCCTGTCTTTACTAGACCTGGATTCTCTTCGTCTTCTATGATTCTTCTCCACTGTTCTTATGTGTCTTCTTAATACGTCTTTTCTAGAGTCACTAAAGCTATTGGTGTCATCACACTGGTAAGTGGATCTCGGTCTGTAAGACCTTACGCTTCAGTTCACCCGGAAGTCAAGTCAAGTCAGTGAGTCAACACAGGTTGAGAAACACTGGGGTACCTGACGTCGTACGGTCCGAAGGGACAGGTAGTGGTTGAGGACTCGAATGAGTTTGAGTACAGGTAGTTCAGTCACTACGACAGGTCGGTAGAGTAGGAGACTACTCCCGGAATCCTTTGTAGTAATGTTTCTTTCGATCACCTTCACTACCTTAAGGTCGACTTGATAAAGTTTAGGTTTTTCTACTACGACACTTTCACGACGTGAGTTATACAGTCGTTTAAACCTTTTGAGTCGTCACCGGTTTTCTGACCTTTTCCAGTCAAAAGTAAGGTTAGGGTTTCTTTCCGTTAAGGTTTCTTACAAGTTTGATGACGTGTTAACGTTGGTAGAGTGTGAGTTCGTTTCATTATGAGTTTTAAGAAGTTGGATCCGAAGTTATCATACACTTGGATCTTGAAGGTCTACAGTTCTACCTAAATCTTTTTCGTCTCTAGTTTAACGGTTGTAGATAACCTAGTAATTTTTTCGTTCTCTCAAGGTCTTTTGTAGATGAAGACGAAATAACTGATGTGGTTTCGGAAACTGATACACCTAGTGTTGTTTAACACCTTTTAAGAATTCCTCTATTCTTATGGTCTGGTAGAATGGACGGAAGACCCTTTAGACATACGTCCAGTTTTTCGTTGTCAATCTTGGTCTGTACCTTGTCAGACCAAGGTTTAACTCTTTCCTCGTACCGTTCCGACATATAACAATGAGACGAATAAATTGAATATAAGTCTCATGTAGTACGCTTCACGACCCGACCTACTTCGTGTTCGACCGTAGTTTTAACGACCCTCTTTATAGTTATTGGAGTCTATACGTGGTAAGAATACCGTCTTTCGTTACTTGATTTCTCGGAAAACTAATTCCACTTTCTCCTCTCACTTTTTCGACCGAATTTTGAGTTGTAAGTTTTGTACTTATAGTTCTGTAGACCAGGGTAGTGAAGTACCGTTTATCTACCCTTTTGTTACCTTTATCACTTTCTGAAATAAAACCTCCCCCAGTGGTTTTAACGACGTCTAACACTGACATCGGTACTTTAATTTTCTACACACGAGGAACCTTCTTTTCGACACTGGTTGGATATGTCATATAATTTTTCGTCTCTGTAATAAAACGGTTGTTTCTAGAAAGATCATTTTCGATACCAAAAAGTTCATTAGTACATACCTACACTCTTGACCTGGTATTTCTTTCGACTCACGACTTCTTGACTACGAAAACTTGACACCACAACCTATTCTGAGAACTCTCAGGGAACCTGTCGTTCTTCTAGTTTGAGGAGCTAGGATTTTCTTTAGTTGGGATCTATAAGTAACCTTCCTGACTACGACTTCGACTTTGAGGTTATGAAACCGGTGGACAACACTTCTTGACTGAGTAAACTTATCTGGGATCACGACCCTTTCTAACTTCCGTCTGCCTCTTCCCCTACTGTCTCCTACTCTACCAACCTACCGTCGTGACTGAGCTACCTGTACTCAAACTCGTTCGAGGTCCTCAATCACTACTTGTCCCGTCCGAAGACACGACGTCAGGTACCCCAGTGTTTCTCTACCTGTCGTCACTCGCTGACTTCACTTGACTTTAAAAGTTACTGTTACTTAAGATAAGTGAAGAGATTTTGTCAATAAGAAATCTGAAATTTTTAGTTCTAAAATATCTCTTCTTATGTACGGTCCCTAAGGGTTTACCGAGTCATCATTTCTTAGTCGGACAGTTACGTCCTCTGTACCCAAGTTAGGGACTGGACCCTTCTAGGGTGTACGGAGTCTCGTAGATTCGGACAAACGGTGTGGATAACTCTGACACGAGATCTCGGGTCCTCACCGTTGATGACTCGGGTGTACGGCATCGATGACTTCGGGTCCGTCGGGTCTCGGGTATGAGACGTTGTTCTCTTCGGAGACGTCTCTTCGGGTTCTCATCGAGGGTGAATGTTGTTGATCTTTTTACGGGTACGTCGTTACTTCTGGGGCGTGTCGGTTTTTAACTATTTATTTAAAAATTTTCGTGTCCATATGTCCTAAATTATATGCCTTGCTTAGTGGTCAGGTCCAAGCTCCGTACTATGTCCCACGAACCCCGACCACGTGACTCTGCTGGGTCTCGTTACCATGTCTCTCCCTCCTTCCACCCCCCAAGTGCTTCCCCTTGTGCACATATGCACACCGCCTAAGTACAACTACATACCGTTTTGGTTATGTTATACCATTTCATTGATTGGAGGTTAACTTTATTTATTCAAATATAGATTTTTTCATTCAACGGTGTACGTGGAGTGATGTGTCATTTCGACTCCAAGTTTGAGTTTTCATCTCACAAGTTATGTATCTTTCGTCTGTACACCAACGGTCCATCTCCTTCCCCATCACACCGTTCCTTCCTAAGCCTCAATGCCTAATCGTTTACGTATGATAATGTATATCTTACCTAATTGTTCTTCCAGGATGTCATATCGTGTCTTTCGACATAAGTCATAGAATATTATTCGATATTACCTTGTCTTATACTTTTTCTTACGTGTATGCAAGCACACAAACATATATATTGACTGAGTGAAACGGCATGTCGTCTTTTATTGTGTTATGACATTTAGTTGGTATGGAATCATTTTATTTTACTCAAAAGTTATTCTGAAAAAAGACACGTACTACACAGATCTTTTTTTTTATATATATAAAATATATATATATATCCTCTTCCATATATATAAATATATATATATATATATATAACCTCTTCCGTTACCGTGGGGTGAGGTCATGAGAACGGACCTTTTAGGGTACCTGCCTCTTCGGACCATCCGACGTTAGGTACCCCAACGATTCTCAGCCTGTGCCGACTCGCTGAAGTGAAAGTGGAAAGTGAAAGTACGTAACCTCTTCCTTTTCCGTTGGGTGAGGTCATAAGAACGGACCTCTTAGGGTCCCTATCTCCTCGGAGTACCCGACGGCAGACACCCCAGCGTGTCTCAGCCTGTGCTGACTTCGCTGAATCGTCGTCGTCGTCGTATATATATAATCAGTTCCTTCCGTCACCCCTTACGGTTTGGACGTCCATACCCCTCGTCTGTAAAGAGACGGATCTCTTTACGAACTGTCACAACCTTCAACGTTCCGAGTACGATAGGTCTCCCATGCCTCTATCTAGTCAAATACCTACAGTAGTTCTTGTCGTGTAAGAACTGCATTTATCGGTCATTGGTAGTGGGTCGCAAACTGCATATCGATTTGAAACTTGTTCTAAATTTTACTTCGTCGCAAAGAACAAACTAAAATACAAACAAAAGTTGATGTCTGTTAGAGGTCACCTCGATCCGTATACAAGGGTCAAGGAACTAACCCCGGGGTCGGAACGAGGACCGTCAAAAAGAGAGACGGAGAACCTGAGGCAAGAGACTCGGTAGAAAAAGGTACTTTTCATCGAGTACAAAAGTTCATTCGTCGAATCTATAAAGACTCCAGGATTGTGTAACAAGATGTGGGGCAGGAACCAAAATAGAAATAGTATAAAAGGGACTATCATTGGATCGAATCTAGAAACGGACTCTTCGACAATAAATTAATACTTTAAGAGACGGTAGACTCCTGTTACCTTTACCTTTTCTTAAAATAAAGAATTAAATTCTTTAGGACTGAAAAAAACACAAATCGAGTAGACAGACCCAGGCATAGAAAGGATATGTCGTTTTTCCTCAACTAAGACGGACCTTTAGAAGAGTCGATGTAAGGTCAAGTAACCCATCTATAAAATAAAAAGTACACTGACGTACAATGTCATAATGGTTTTATATGGTACTTTATCATTTCTAGAAAGGAGGTCGAAGGTCAAATGTAAGAAAGAAAGTAAGAGAGTTGACTCTAGGGGGACGTACAGAAATACGAAAAATATGAGACGAATGTCAGAAACATCCAAAACGATTGAGAAGTTCAAAAGAGTCTTAACACACCTGAAGTTCAACTTAAATCAGACTTTACGTCACGATGTATACAATTTTTTAATCGTTTTATATGTAAAAAAGGACCTATTATATAAAAATTTGAAAAAATACAGTCTATTTTAAAACTAGAACAATAAAATCGGGAAGTGTCTTTATAAAATTAACTTGACGTAAAATAATGTAATGGAGTTGTATTCACATTTTTGGATTCCTTATTAGTATTCCTTTATAAAACTTCTTAAATATCATTACTATACGTACTGAATTTTAGAAAGGGTTATGAAGTACAACATATGTAGAGTGACTCATTGTAGGAACGCTTACTTGAAGACCCATTCTTGATTAAATATAAACTAGATTATGACATCCGAAAAAAAAAAAAAAATTAAATCTTAGATCCTTAGAACTAACTATTTAAAAGTCGGTTGAAGATTCTTGGTGACTTCAATAATTCCCTATCCGGTAAAGGGTTTATTTTATCAATTGATAAGAGGGTAGGGTAAGAGGGTCTGAACTAATAATTGATTAAGGATACAAATAAAAGGTAAACGAAATCAAAAGAATTTGTAGAAAACAAGGTAAACGTCTTATATCTTGATTCTTTCGATGAAGTTGACTAAAATCCTTATTCTAAATGAGATGTTCCTTCAGTGTATATCTTCAAATCTTTTTTTATACGGTGGACATTTTCATATATGAAAGAAAATTTTACTGAGAAATAAAATACTCTAAAGGTCCATCATGAAACCTTAATTGTGAATTAACATAAAAATCTTTTTTTTCAAAACTCTTAGTTCCATTGTTTAAAGGTAAATTATATTTCAATCGTATTAACTTCAAATTAGTATAAAGTTTTTTATTTTTTATTATCTGAGAAATACGGAAACTATGTAACTCTACTTAACGATGTAATAGGTTCAAGAAGGTAACAAGGTAGAGAACCGTTTTTAAATAATCATAATGTCTCCCGACAATGATGAGACAAGTCGAGTTTCTAGTCACTGGGAGTGAGTACGGGTTGAATGGAAGTCTCTTGTTGGAATTAGTCTAGAAAGATTCACACTAAACTCATGTCACGACACCTACATACAAAGGGAGTCAGCAATCATACTAAACCCAGACGTATTTAGGGAAACTAGACTAACTAGGTTTAGTCGTTTCAGAGATAGATTCGGGGAGATCGATTTCGTATAAAATCGTAAAAGATCTGAACTCTAATCCCAAGTCTCTTGTCCAATATGCATGTCTCGTACTGACTCGAGATTTAAGTTTATTACTTAAGAATCGACAGTCTCTCGATGTGTTTCAGTCGCGACGAAAAATAAATACGGAGAGAAGCTTCATTTTGAAACGGAAACTTTCTGTACATTGGACGTTCTCCTCCTTCTATCCTACGTTCTCGACCATCTATAGTAACTATATAAAACTAATTTCCACGTCCGTACTTGTACGTGACCAGTAGGTGTACCCTTCGACCACAGAGTTTTAGTCATTAAACTACTTACTCCATACTTCCCCTTCGACGAAGTAGACTTGAAAATTTTCTCGTCAACATCGACAGAGTTCGAAAAGTAGACATGTAACAAAATTTGGTGTTTGACGTTATTTCTTAAGTCTGATATATACGCAAGTCCTTAAGGTAAAATTTTTCTGTCTTGTTTAAATTTGGAGTAAATAACACACTGAACTTCTTGACTGTACTCTTTTGTTGAATTATATTCACATAAGTCACTGTTCGTAACACAATTGTAAGTTATTAGGTACAACTTCTATAAGTATCGTTGTGTGAAACGAAGGAAAGGTGTCTGTGTCTTCTTGGAAGTCTGATCATAATTTATCTCTGGGAATTCAACGTCATCCTAATGTCTCTTCATTTATTAAGGATGTAATAGACGAATCTACATTAAAGAAAATAAGAAATTACAAAAAATTTAAAATAACCTCATATCAACGAAATGTTACAACACAATCAAAGACGACATGTGGTTTCACTTAGTTGAAGACAAAACATAAACGTAGGGTAACTCCAGCGGTGTCTCGTGACTGATCCAAAAGGACACGAAATGTGTTCCAAGAGTAAGCAATGGATAAAATATGTGTCATAGTTATCCTATATATATATATATGTGTATAAATACATATTTAGGGGTAGAGGGTAAGTAGAGTGGGTGGAAAAGGAGGGAATCTCAAGGGTGTAAGTAAGAGATAAAGACACAAAGGTAGAGGTGAAACGTTTACTGAGGTAGACATGGTAAAAAAATTATCTAAGGTGTATATACACAATGTTTGTTATAAAAAAAAGAAAAAGACTGAATGAAGTGAAACGTACGTTAAAGATACAGGTAGGAACAGAGACGTCTATCGTGTTAAAGTAAGGAAAAATACCGACTTATTATAACGTCACATATGTACCTGGTGTTTAGGAAAAAGGTAAGTAGACAACTACCTGTAAATCCGACGAAGGTACAGGACCCGATAACATTTATCACGATGTTACTTGTGACCCCATATAGACAGACAACCTTAACACCAAAAGAAACCTATACGTGGGTTCTCACCCTAACGACCCAGAAATTAAGACAATACGTAGGACGTTAGGTATGTATCAATAACGTGTGACTAATAAACATACCAAGAGATAGATGAAGAACTTATTATAACTCACCAAAAAGTGTAGACTGTAAGATAGAATATAAGATATAGTATTCTGTAATTTCCATAAATAAAAGGGGTTATAGGTTTCTAAAAATAATTTTGGATCATATCTCGTTTATCAGAAGTCAATATCTTAATCCGTTTAGATATATATTTTTAATAGGACGTGAATTCTTGTCTGGGTGTTATTCTCTCTTTGTACTTTAATTCTCCTGAGTTTTAGCCTTGATCCTTCTTGTTGACATTGACTATATTAAAGTATGCTTGATGTTTTCTTAAATAATTTACTTACGGAAAGTAGTCGTTCGAAGATGTCTATAATCTTTCGTTAACATCATTTTTATTCAAATTATTTATGTGGTTATCTTATATCCGGAGTGTCCCCGTGCATAGGATTACCTGATTCGAGTCGACAGTACCGATTTCAATAAGTCCTTTACTTGAAAAAAGAAGTAGAGAGTTAGAATCTCTATGACGATCTTTACAGATTCATTATCTTACATTGTGTTTATTATGTTAAAATCCCCTCATCTTCTATGAATAATCAAAAAAGCGATAAGTTGTTGATCTTGACATCGTTTTTAACGAATTAAAAACGACAAAAAAAAAGATAGTATCAGTAGAGTCTACCATATAAACTTCGAAAGGATCAGGTGTGTCGACATATACAGATGTATATGGTTTTGTACGTAAATCGTTCGTAAATCCGTACAACTTTAATATCTAAACAAAGGAGGGTGATTTAATGTTTCATAAACTTCTTCTATGATTTAAAATAATGTGAAAGTGATGTAAATTGTCACAGTTTTATGAATAAATTAATTAGTTAATCAAGAAATGTAACGATTACTGACGTATTATGTCACTCTCACTTTTGTGCGTTCTCCTTGTTTATGTATTGTGTCTCTCATTTTGAATGGCGCCTATGATTTTATACTTTTCTTGCCTCTTTGGATTCTTAAAATTGTAGAAACAGAAATATTGCACCGTGTGTGAAAACGTAAGTTGTCACTAATTGAAGGTGTCCGTTTCAGAGGTACCTTAGTGAGTAGTAAAACTACTCAATGATCTACCTTAATAATAAATGAGGTGAACATGTCAGTTAGTCGTTGTGAGTAAGAAATGGGTTCAGTATTGAGTGTGTAATGGTACAGGTGTCGTTTGTAATTAGTCGTCCATAAGTTGATACCACGGACTTATGGTACTCGATTTAACACGACTTAATATTATGTGTAATTATGTCATCTAGAGAGGTCTCTGAAAACTATATACCGTCAACATTAAGATGAAAATGACTAGTATGTAATTTAACACAATTCCATTCTTTGTGGGGAATTTATTTATTTACTCTCGAATGAGACGAACTTATTAAAGTTAAATCTTTAATTACACAATTGTGCCGGACACTCAGTGACGGACAGAAGAGGTTCATTTGAGATCACTACCTCCGTCCGACACAAGCGAAATATAAGATGACGGGAGACCGACTATTTTGAACGACGGTCTTATTCTCTAATCAATTGTAAGTTGTATACAATTAATTACATCAAATAATTTTACGCAATAACAACGGAAATAAGTAAGAATCATGTATTAAGTAACGACATTCCCTATATTATTTTGATAATCCCGAAAGGTTTGTCAGTAGTTTTGGAGTGTGTCGACTCAATCTAAAATTTATCATCCTAAGGAAATCAGTGGAGAACGACGAATTTTATAAAAAAGAGTGACACACCATTTGGTATTAAGTTTTCAAATAATATGGTTCACTTATTCCTCTTAAATAAACGTTTCACACATCCTCTAAATAGGGTTCTTTGAGTCAATTCATACAAATTTTATGAGTCAATTTATCTGAATTAGAACATTTAGATACTTAACCCCTTTCGGTAACTTTAATTATTACCTGTGTGAGTCCGTACGTTGTCTTGAAAGAATCAGTTATATCAAGTAAGGAAGATGTCTTGTACTACAGATCATGGACCCATCCGACTCTTGAAAGAAAATTACCCGATGACACTTCACACTACTGTATGTACACAAGGGTGGTCCACTTGACTATACCAATTGTTTGTAATTGACATAATCGAAGACTAGAAGAACATAGTGAATACCATTCGACCTGTCCAAAAACACCTTTGTTGGGATTTTAGAATCACGTACACATGAGTTGACACAGACTGAGAAACGGTGGGATACCTGACATCGGGTGGGTGGTTCGAAGAGACAGGTACTCTAAAAAGTCCGTTCTTATGACCTGACCCAAAGGTGAATGAGGAGGTCCCATAGAAAGGTCGGGTCTCTAGTTTGGGCGTAGAGGACTCGAAGTACGTAATGTCCTTCTAAGTCATGACGACTCGGTGACCCCTTTGGGTGTCAGAATTGTGTTTGCAGAAAACGATTGAATAAGTTCCAGCTGACGTACAACATACTGTGAAGTCAGTCGAGAGAGGTAGTTTTTGGATCTAAGGTGGTTCTGTCGTGTTCAACGGTAGTACAGTAAACACAACAGAAAAGTTGTACACGGAGACTATAAGAACTTCGTTCCTTTCTCTTTTACACCTCTTGTTTATCTCGAAGATCCGAAGGGTGGCCACAGACGTGTTAAAGAGGGTTTTTAGTGACAGGTCTCGATATCATGGTATGTTCGAAGGCTCCTCCGACACTGTTTATGTTCCTATAAAACACGAGTAATTTACAAAGAAGACACCCGTAATGTAGTAAATTTGATTAAAATTCTATATACATAATTTATCCTCACTTGATTTACTCCATATCAACAGTTTTGTCTCGGTAAAACTTCGTGGAACTATTTCAAAAAAAAATTAAAATTAAAATTAAAAATGAAATAAAATGAAATGTTCTGACATAACCAAAACGGTATGTAACTATACTTAGGTGGTGTCCACATGTACGCTGGGGTTTGTACTTTGGGGGGGAGGGTGGAGGGAGGGGTGTTGTAGGGAGACCCAGTAGGGGCACGTGGTCGGGGTTCGTACGACATAGGACGTAGTCTGTATCTGACCACTAAGCTAAGAATGTACTATCATATGTACAAAGTTACGGTAAGAGGGTTTAGTAGGGTGGGAGAGGGAGAGGGAGACTCAGGTTTTCAGGCGATATGTGTAGACACAGAAAAAACGACAGAACGTATGTCCCAGTAGTAACGGTAGAAAGATTTAAGGTATATATACACAATCATATGACATAACCACAAAAAGAAAGACCGAATGAAGTGAGACATATTAGCCGAGGTCAAAGTAGGTAGAGTAGTCTTGACTAAGTTTACATAAGAAAAATTGCCGACTCATTATGAGGTAACACATATACATGGTGTCGAAAGAATAGGTAAGTAGACGACTACCTGTAGATCCAACAAAGGTACAGGACCGATAATATTTGTCACGACGCTACTTTCAAATTAATTAAAATTTTTCGTATGTCGGGTCAACATAATCCATTTTATTTATTGATATTCCTTTTCCGTGGTTTTAGTTTCATTCTCTAAAACTGAAGAGTGACACACAGGTGAGTCAGGACAGTCTGAGAAACGTAGGGGTACCTGACCTCTCGTGGTCCGAGGAGACAGGTGCCATGAAAGGGTAGTCCTTACGAGTTCACCCACCGGTATGAGAGGAGGTCCCCTAGAAGGGTTGAGTCCCTAGTTTGCGTGTAGAAGGCGTAGAGACCGTAACCGTCCACCTAGAAATGGCGACTTGGTGGTCCCTTCGGTTGACGAGTAATTAAAAGAAATTTTTCGTCTATTATTATTACTTCGTGATGTCAATAAAGACGTTCAACATACTTTTTATTTTTTGTGTCATTTCGAGTTTATCTGAATATAATTTTCTTTTTCGGAACTAGAATGTAATATAAATATTTACTCGTAATAAATTCTATTTTACAAATAGAGTCCATGTATATGGTAGTTAATTTCTTATCACTCTACTACAAACCAACTTACACAATGGAGATACACTGAAATCATTTCAATAAATTGCAAGGATAGTGAGTCAAGAAATAGATATTTTATCTAATCTTTATCATGTGTAGAGAGTCTCAGTATTCCTTATTTCCCCTTTTATATACTTTTCAAGAATATCATTTATTTATAGTGACTTAAGCACAATCGATAGGAATCATAGTAGTGTTAAAATTGACTGAATAAATTAATTGGTACCGAAAAGGTCATCAGTATATGTCTGTATTTCTTCCGACTCAGGACTTCTTAACTACGAAACTGGACACCACGACCTCTTCCGAGAACTCTCAGGGAACCTGTCGTGTCTCTAGTTTGGTCAGTTAGGATTTTCTTTAATTGGGACTTATAAGTAGCTTTCATGATTACGAGGTTATAAATCCAGTGGACTACACTTCTTAGTCGAGTAACCTTTTCTGAGACTACGACCCTTTCTAACTTCCGTTTTCCTCTTAACCACTGTCTCCTACTCTACCAACCTACTGTAGTTACTGAGTTACCTGTACTTAGACTCGTTTGAGGTCCTCTGCCACTTCCTGTCCCTTCGGACTGTACGACATCAAGTTCCTCAACATTTCACAGACATTCTGAGCTGAATCAAAGACTTGTTGTTAAATTAATTGTTCGGTTTAAGATTACACTAAAGGTAACCTCTTATTTGGAAAATAAAGATTTCAAATTTAACATAAATCGAAATAACGTAAAGTCATATACATGAAACTTTCAATTGTTGGAAAATCTGTAAAATTTAAAATTATTTAAATCCTAAAATTACGTATATATACCTTAGACCCCACCATGACTACTTAGACAAACGTCTCCTCGTCACCTCCACGTCTGTGTCTCTTGTCTGAATACCTGTTCGCGGTCCCTCTTCTCCCTCTCTCACCCTCATCGTACCTAGATCGCACACATTTATCTATCGGTTACCCTTAAACGAGATTCTGAGTCCCTTGAGTTTGTCCCAAGTATTATTGGATCTCTCCACCCTTAACCGTCCTGCACCCTCCCTGTAAGTTCTCCGTCCCCTGTATACATGTGGATACCGATTAAGTACAACTACGTACTGTCTTTAGTTTGGTTATAACATTTGGTTAGTAGTTAGTTAAATTTTATTTATTTATAAAAATTTTTAGATTGAACTTTTTTATTTAAGTCAAAGAAAAATTTTATATCAAAGGTTTCTTTAAACTGGAAATTTAAAATTTATTAAATAATTGAAGAATTCGTAGAACAAAAATTTTCTTTCGATTACGAACTTAAGGTTCGTTCCCTTCAGTAGACGTCATTCCAAAATAAAGTTGAGATTTTTGACTGATTGTATGTATTTTCGTATGTTAGTTTGTGATAAAAGTTAGGTAGACAATGGTAAACATTTCGTTAACTGACAGTCATCACTTATTTGGATTTCACTAATTTGTTCTGAAATTTTATTATTAAACCTTTAAATTTACTAACATGTAAGAATTATCACGGTATAAAAATCAACAAATAAAAACTCACCAGATCAAAAAACAAAACAAAAAAAAAAATTAGAATTGTGACCTTAAATTTTTTGTGTGTTATGGAACGGTACTATATGAGATAATGTACAAATTTTATTTAAATGTACAACTGTAAATATTACTTATCTAGAATAATTGGATATAATGGTGGTTTTCCATACATTTGTATGTTAAATAAAAAATTTACCTGGACGTATACATTTTAAGAGGAATTTATTTACGGGTCTTCCTAAATACAAAATTTATTTTATGTTATAATGAAAGGAAAGTCGAAACTCAAGTAAAAGTAAAAGGAAAAAGTTCGATTCTCACGTTTTCATACAATTTTTTGGTGAAAACATTTGTAAATCTTGTTTTTAACTTTTCCGTGTTTTATAAGTCTAAAATTAAACGAAAAGAGAAGAAAGTCGGCTTAATGTACTTTACTATTAACAATTTCATTAAACCGTTACTGGAACACAGAAGGTCACGTAAGGGAAAATAGTTCCTTTGGTTAGATGGTTAAAGAGAGGTAAGATAAGTTTACGTTTATAATTAGTTAGTCCGGTTAAAGTTGTATAAGTTTAAGATGGATCTTACTTCTAGTAAACTTAAAGTTTATCCTAAACCTTATGTGTAAGTTTTTTCAACTTAAATAAAACTAGAGTTGTCTAAGAACCCAGTCCTAGTTTGTAGGACGGTCCTTCTCTATTTTGGAAGTCGAGGTAAAGAAACTATCTTTAGAGAGAGAGAGAGAGAGAGAGAGAGAGACAAAAAAGAAAAAAACATCACACTTTCCTTTATAAGTGAAGACTCTCTCTTACTTATAAGTTGGTTCTAGTTATCGGAGAGTCACGAACCTCAAACATCAACGTTTAAGTATCGGAGATATTGAAACTACCCTTTAAAACTTGACCTTTATAGTGTGACACTAAAATATTAGGTTGTTTTCTTTGTACAAACGTTCATTTGCTACATTCGTAGTGAAAGTCCTCTTGAACAACCTGTACCTAACATCCCGGTCTAGCTAAATTTGTCTCGTCGACGACGGACTCGCCCTAAGGGGAACCAGGATGCCTATCTAGACAAGGGTTACCAATCCTCTCAAAGAAAAATAACAAAGATTCTTCGTATCGTCAGACCAGTGTCCACACCCTCTGTCAAAAACAAAAACAAAAAATTTCTCTTCTTTATGGGTTTAAAACTGACTGTAAATAAATCCCTCGTAGAGAGTATTCTGTGTTTACGTATCATTCAGGTTCACTTTCACTTCACTTTCAGTGAGTCAGGATAGACTGAGAAACACTGGGGTACCTGACATCGGGTGGTCTGAGGAGACAGATACCTCAAGAGGTCCGTTCTTATGACCTCACCCAAAGGTACATAAGGAGGTTCCCTAGAAGGACTTGGTAATTAGCTTAGGTCCAGAGGACGTAACGACCGTCTAAGAAATGGTAGACTCAGTGGTTCCCTTCGGACTTTCAAATTATTTTCTGAATAATAATTCGGTATGTGACGTAACTAAACCATGAAACCCCTTAGACTATATGAGGAAATTTCGACGAAAGTCTTATTTGTCCTTCATGTCGTCCAGACTACTCATTTGGTAAAGGTAAAATGTGAGTGTGTAAGACTGATACGTTTTGCAAATGGAGACCATTGTTGATCGAGGAAACGTCAAGGATACCTTCATAAATAAAGAGTAAAGTACTGAAAAGTAAAGTTGACTTCTGATATATAATAAGTCTAGGTCATAACCTAAGTAATAGACACTGATATAGAGGTACCTTATAATATTTTAAAACACATAGTTTTATTAAACTAGGAGGAGAATTACAGGTAAAACTACTGTAAAGTCTCAGGTATTAGATCGGTAAAAATTTATAGTTTTTTTTCGACTTTGTGTTTTCCTCTGGTATTAATCTCTTTCCGTATTTAAACGAGGAAATAACTTTCCACAATCGTCTACATATTTAAACATATGACGTCTCTAATGTTCGTATTTATAAAATTATTATTTTTTGTACTTGAGAGTATTTGAGTGTCCCAAAAGGTCCACCATGATCATCATTTCTTAGGTGGACTTACGTCCTCCGTGTTCTCTATCCCTAAACTAGGGACCCAGTCCTTCTAGAGGACCTCATCCTTTATCGTTGGGTGAGGTCATAAGAACAGACCTTTTAAGGTACGTGTCTCCTCGGACCGTCCGATATCAGGTACCCCAGTATTTCTCAGTCTATACTAACTCATGTGACGTTGTTTTTAGTGTCGTTTGTGTTTACGTGTTTTTATTCAGTGATCGCTAACAAGTATTATATATAACATTATATCTGAATGAATTTTTAATCTCCGCGTTAAAAGTGTCTTAATATCGAGAGTCTTGGGAGTGACCAACTTCGACAGAGTACTTTTGGTATACGACTATTTATGACACTCTTCGGATATATATAATGCAAATACAGCTACGGAGTGAAACCACACTACTAGCGACCCTAGGATGAGTTGAGACGAGAGTGTAGTGGCTTAGATAGAATTCAACATGACGAAGAGGGACGGACTCTAAACGAAACTGAAACTGTTTCAATTCATTAATTACTTTTGGAAGAAAGAAGGAGAGACCTATGACCCTTGTAATGTATATTACCTCTCTCGTCTGATCTTCGTAATACAAATAAGATTCCGTCCCAGTTGTATGAGCCTTTAAGTTTTATAACTTTATTTGTCACGAAGGAGTTATAAGACTAAAGGTTCGAGTAAGATAAACGTTCTGTCAGCCTACTTTAAATACAAAGCTTTATAAAACAAAAGACTGTAAAACATAAGAATTTTCAAGAATTTTAAAAAATCATAAACATTTTATATCCTTCGTTATGTATTATCAGTTATAGTTATGACATAATATAAACTAATATTTACTCAATATTCTTTGGTATTAGTAAAGTCTTCTTTTACCATTATTAATGTCTGAGAAGTCTCAAATCTTTTCTGTTACCCCCTTTCTTCCTGACCATCACTAAATTTATTTCTTTCTTTTTCTCGAAGATTACTACTTTCTTTTACATATATTTCGGTCTCGGGGCACTATGAAAATCACTTAGTTTAATAAACCATACTGACCTCCTAAATTAAAACGTCTTTCTGGTCCATTAAAAGAGAAGAGTAAATTACAAAAACAGGTAAAAATAAAAAAAGACAAATGAACAATAACTCCGTGTTCCATCACTTTCCATGTAAAAACATGTGACGTTTTAACCTTCTTTTTTTTTACCGGGATAAATGGACGCTGATACTATAAAACCTAATCTTTGTTTATATTACTAGTGATCCTTTCAACATATTGAGTTAAAGATCTCTTTTAATAGTTAGGTCAGTAATCGTTTGAATTTATGATCCGTTTAGATTCAAGAATCTATTTAGAAACTTTCCTTTGGTTTACTCTTTGAATTTTTAGAGAAGACTTGGTAAGTTTTATAATGATTAACTGAGTCTATTAGTAGGGTCCTTTTTTTTTTAATTTTACGAATAGTCCAGGTTTGAAATTCTCAAGGAAAACTGAGAATTTGAACAAGGTAAAGGGAGGTAGGGAGGGACTACGTACGATTAAACGTGACAGGGTGTTTTGGATTTTGTAGTATTAGTGTCTATTTCCGTTATATGTCATCCAAAACTACCATAACCACGACACTAAAAATTAGAATTTCAACCTTTTGGTCGTCAGAAAGACTGTTGTCTGTGGTTTTACTAAATGTCTTCCAAGTCTTAATCCTTCGAACTTCATTTGTTCACTTCTTCACAGGACCTAAGAGATGGAGAACAAACTAGTTGTTAAGAAATTTACAATTTTCGTTATAAGTCAGAATGATACAATGTGTTTTATAGAAACAAACTGAATCTAACAACACATTCTATTTTAAAACTTGTGAGAGTCTTGTAAAAACGATACACACTTGGAAGTCGAAGATAATTCCCCTTTACTCGTGTTTTGGTTTAAACAAGAAAAGTAGTTTCCGATGGGGCATCGACTGGAGTAGTGTCAGTGTGGTTTCATGGTCAGTTATAAATAGATGAGTACATACGATACAACGAAGTCAGGACAGACTGAGAAACGTTGTGGGACCTAACATCGGGTGGTCCGAGGTGACAGGTACCCTAAGAGGTCCATTCTTATCATCTCATCCAATGGTACGGGAGGAGGTCTCCTACAAGGGTTAGGTCTCTGACTTGAACGTCGAGAATCCGGAGAACGTAACCGTCCACCCAAGAAATGGTGATCACGGTGGACCCTCGGCGTTTAGGATAAACATTTTGTAAGGGTTATACTAAAGTTATTTCATTTTTTTTGTCAATATTTATTGTAAAGAAGACCTTTAACATGAAACCGTTAAAATCGGGAGTTTAGAAATCGAAACGAAATAAAAGGATATTCGTGAATTCCTGATCTGTCTACGAAAGTCATCGTTAAAAAAAAAAGAAAGTATTTACTTTTATTGTTTCTAACATTAATGTAAAAACTCTCGTCTGTTAGAAGAAAATCAGGTAAACTTTTATTATGTTATACGCAGTTTTACCTGTCCAGTTATTCGTACGTCCTGACGGACGTATCTCTTAACACTCAAGACTGAATCGAAGTTTACGACACTTATCTACATAGGGTAAAATAATAGTGGTTTTAAGTAGAACGAAGTCATTAAAATGTAAAATGAAAGATTAAGGTCGAAACCTCCGGAACTTATTTGATTCTAGGACGAGTAGGTGTCTGTCACAATGAAAATATACGTAAAGGATGTATTCAAACTTCCTATTTAAGTTGTGGAATCGTATATTCTCAGTTGTCCCAAGTTGGTGGAGAAGTTACGACAAATATCAGAATTCTTGTAAGGGATTCCACAACCTTTAGGTAAAACTTCTTTTCTTTAACAGTTTAGTTTATCCAAAAGTATTTTTTTCATCCATTGTTTTTTTCATTTCCACTGATGAGTTTGGTGGATGTCATACTTGAATACGGGAAACCTCTTAAATTTACAAACTGTTATGGATAGAGGTCACTGTATACTGGTCCTTCAATCATGACTCACTTAAACAGTTTCCTGTACTCTCTACGAGTCACCAACAACTTAAAGTTCTTCTTCCTCCTCCTCCTCCCCTTCGTCACCTTCATTCTCCTTCCCCTTCTGATTTTTCCTCTTTTACAATAGAAGTGTACGGACGTGAATTTTTGCACTGAGAATCGACGGTAGGGGACAACTGAGAGAGAGGTGACGACATCCTACAGACCGGGTGTGAAGTCTCCTGAAGAGATTAAACCATGGTCCCGAAGGGACGACCGAGTCGTCGTTTCTTAGACGGACGTTACGTCCTCTGTACTCAAGCTAGGGACTCAGCCCTTCTATGGAACCTCTTCCTTTACCTTTTGATGGGGTCATAAAAACGGACCTCTTAGGGTACCTGTATCCTCGGGCCTCCCGATGTTAGGTACCCCAGTGTTCTCAACCTGTGCTGACTCGTTCATTCGTGGACGTTGTCGTAGGAAGGGTATGACGAGTGGTCTTGAGACAGGGAAACGACTGTCACAACTGACTGATCGAGAAATTGACTCTGTGGGTTGAAGATGGGAGACACTATTGTTTGGAAACACCCAAGGGAGCATGGATATCCGACGTCTCAAAGTCGTAGGAACACTGTCCCATAAATACAAAAAGTAAAGAAATACTTCATTTGTCGTTCACGGTCCATGTAGTTTAGATAGTTTAGTTGTAATATGATTTTTTCATTGAATCTACCTATTTGGGCTTGTATAAAGTATCCCTAAAATTTGGATAGTTTATAATATACATCAGTGAGATTACGTATAGAATATAAGTTAATTCAGACACTCAAAGTTTTTAAAGTCACTTTTATTAATTGTAAAAAATGTCACGATGTATTAAATGGACCGTAAAAGAGTTGGTGAAAAAGTGATATGTGAACATTTACGATTTATGATTTCACTGACAAATGTAAAGGAATGGTTTCATTTATTTGAAACGTATAATTTTTTCCTCAGAGTCTTTCTAATTCAATGATCACGATCAAATTCATAGAAGTGAACGTTCTCAACTCAGTTTACTAGAATCGACTATATTACAGATATTTATCCTTTTGTCTTCTAGTTTAAAGTAATAACCATCGTGTATTTTTGATTTTGAAAGTTCTCGATGCTAAATTCTTGATTATTACAATATTAAGGCATAATTGTTTTGTAAAAGTTTAACTAAATAAAAAGAATTTCTAAGGTTTTACAATCAAAAGACTTTTTACAACAGATCATTTACACAATCTCTTTTTGTAACATAGATAACGTGAACACTATTTCATACAATTAACATACATATGAAAGATACCATACTACTTTTGTCTTTGAATAACGACACTAGAAGAAAGGTATCTAGTACATAATGATCAAATTGGAACCCTTTTCGTAGTCTGGATAGGGTTAACTTTCTGGCAGATGTAAAGACAGGCAACGAGGAGTTCTAACGGTTCTAGTAATTTTCGTTCCTCTCAGACTCTTTGATAAAGTCGATTTTCCTCAAATCCTTCAGTCCATTTGCTTGGTGTTATACCATAGGACTTATCCTAAGACATTGTTTTTGTATTTATTCATGCATTGATATTCTACAGTTATAGCGTAAGTAATTAACGTTGTGGACTGATTTCTACAATTATGGTCCCTTTTGACTCAAACTCCGTACACCTTTGGGATATGAAAGAAACGTCACAAAGACGATTAGATCTTAACTAAATTTTATTTGTAGAATGACTTTTCTTGGTGAATTCGTATGTGCATGAAAAAGGTTCATCTGACTGTGATATGCAAAGATATTTATTAGATATACTCTTACAATTATCACCGAAATAAACATTTACAATGTGTAGGTTTTGTAGACTTACTGCGAGGTCCAACCTTTAGTTATTTGTCCATTAAGGTAACACTTTGTCACGAGTCGTTACTCTTCTTTACCCGATAACTATTTGGTTGTTGCACTTACTTCGTGTTTACGTAATACGAATACCTTTCTTCTGTCTAAACTTTCCGATGGATTACAAAAAGGTAAATGAACTGTAAGAACGTTTATGTCTTAACAGTCCTGCATATTGTCTAGTGACCAATGGTTCTCTACCCTCTACTCATAAAACGTTTATATTCCGATCCCTTTTACAAACCAATAACCTTGACGAGAAATAAAACTAAACATCATATCACTAATATATTGACTGTGTAAAAAATTGAGTGTCTTACTAAATGATGTTCCCTACTTAAAATAACATATATTTAATATGGACTTGTTGTCGTTGTTTTTTTCTTTTTGTAACACCCAGTTATATTACACAGTTGAATCCGTAATACTATATTTTCATTACAGACCTTAGTATTGTACTTTTCCGATTTCATGACAATCAGTTTAGAAATCCGTCGGAATTGTTACCTTTTTACCCGAAGGGTCCACCATCATCACCATTTCTAAAGTGGAAGGTTATGTCCTCTGAGTTCTCTACGTCGAAGTTAGGGATCAAACCCTTATAGGACTCCTCATCCTTTACCGTTGAGTGAGGTCATAAGAACGGATCTTTTTAAGGTACCTGTCTCCTCGGACCTCCCGATGTCAGGTACCCCAACGTTTCTCAGGTTGTCCTGACTTGCTGACTTGTGAGTGGGTGCGTTATTTTCATTTGCCGGTACTGATGACACCCGGTCAAATATTTATCTCCTTTTAGCCTCCTTCCTAAAATTTAACCTCGGTAGTAGTACCTTTCTTATTTCTAGACTATACATAACCCGTTTGACGGAGGTACTCAGAATTCACAGTCTCACACCAACACTCCAATAAACTTCTCTGTAGTTTAATATGAAAATGTAGTTAAGACTCTTGATTCGTAAACTTTTTCTTCGAATTCTTACCTCTCAGTGTGGTATAAAGTATCAATAGGTGTTTTATTATTGGAACAAGTACATTTTCTATTTCGTGGAGTAAAGCTGAAAGACATATTTCGATGAAACGGTCTTTTTACTCATCAAGAAGAATTGTAAAAGATAATTTTAGATGTACTTATAAAGGGTTAAGTTATAATATAACGTTAAACAAATGTTCGTGAACACTTTATAAAAGGACAGTACTCGTCTTCTTATTTATTAGAAACAACTAAATTTCTTTGTTGGTCTCGGGGACTTTTACTTCTATCGTTAGTTCCATATTGTATAAATCATTACGGACTAACTACATACGTTAAGTTTTATCGTACTCCTTATGTTAATGTAAGAGTAGTCAGTTCCTTCTTATTAGAGTTTCATAATAAACTAAATTTTCTTCAAATTTTACCATCATCAGAATATAGTGACTACGATTTCGACTTCGAGGTTATGAAACCGATGAACTACGTCTCAGTTGAGTGACCTTTTCTGGGACTACGACCCTTTCTAACTTCCACCTTCCTCTTCCCCTACTGTCTCCTGTTCTACCAACCTACCGTAGTGGTTGATTTAACTGTACTCAAACTCGTTTAAGGTACTTTATCACTTATTGTCCCTTTGGACCTTACAACGTCAGGTACCCCAACGTTTCTCAGCCTATACTGGTTCGTTGACTCGTTGTCTGAATGTCTCGAGTAATCCAATGTTTTAGACGAGATTTCCTTAGACTTGAGTCTATACCAATAATATTGCTCTTCTTTTCTTTTTTTTCAGTTGAATGAGCGGGATTCTACAATTACTATATAGTCGGGTCGATTATGACCCAAGAACCGAAAGGGGTTCGGTGTCTTTAACTGATTCCGAAGGGTCCACCGAGTCACTCATATCTTAGGTGGATGTCACGTCCTCTACGTCCTGTAAGCCCAAATTAGAGACCCAGCCCTTCTAGGGGACCTCGTCCAGTACCGTTGGGTCAGGTCATAAGAACGGACCCTTTAAGGTACCTGTTTCCTCGGACCGTCCGATGTCAGATATCCCAGTGGTTCTCAGCCTGTACTGACTTTGCTTACTCATATCACACATCGTGTCTACGGTCTTTTCTTTAAGTCCGTTCCAAAATATCCCTCGGACGACGTCGTTCTCCCTCGTTCTTGTTTGTTCTCAAAGGGAATGAACAAAGAAACGAAGAACCTCCACCCTTTCCGCTCGTACAAGGAATATACCCCATTCCCATTCCCGTACATGTCCCCAACTTAGTCTCCCCACCGCATCCACAAAGGGGTGGGGAGACCACCACAACTCACGTCCTCCGTATGAGTCATGGGATGAAAACAAAGGTTGTGGGACAAAAACAAGATACGAGAAGTTTTGGTCGACAACCCAAAAGACCATAGAAACAGGTCTTAAATTGGGTTAACGTCGTACGTGGGTCAATGATAGTCAAGGTATATTAAGGAAACACAAGACAACGATCTCCTCTCTACTCAGGTCCACGTTCTTGACGTCGTGACGTCGTTTCCCAGGGTCTAGTGTCAGACAGAATGTGGGAGAATATCTTCGTTAATAAATAATTTATATTTATATTTTTGAAACTAATGTTGACCTTATAATTTTTTTGTAAATTTTCAATTTTACTTTAATTACTTTTCTTCGTTTTCATTGATCTTGACCTTACTCTTTGACGATTAACTGACAAAAAGTAGGTCATCATTAAGTACACATCGTTCAATTTCGTAGAATAGTAGTTCATCATATAATCACACGGACTGTAAACAATACTTAATATATATCAAACAGGGTTAATTAGAGGTTCAATTATTTTATTCCATCCAAGAGATAGTAATAGGTTCGAAATGTTGACCTTTATAGTCAGACAACACAGAAAGGAACCCAGGACTATAGACTTTTAGAGTTTTAGATACGACAAACCAGGAAGTACCAAATCTAGTGAAACGTAGGTCTTTTTGGACATGATTTGACCACACACCTTAGGTCCCCTCTAATATTGAGATTGACTAAATCATATCAGTCACAATCTACACTAAGTTAAAGGTAGAACAAAAGATAAAGTAATTTGAAAATAAATCGAGACGTAACAGACTTTACTGTCATATCTTATCACTGACTTTATCCTGTCAAAGAACGTAACCAGACGAGGTCAAGTGTTTACATTTAGTATCTCTGGATGGAATGTTCTCGAATTTACAATTGTATGTGTGTACAGGATAAAGATGTATACATCAGGACTAAATAAACCTAATTAAAACGATGATAAAGGAATATTGTGGACCTCGATCTACGAAACTAGTAGTTAAAAGTGGAAAAGAAGAAGAGGTCAAATTATTAAATTCTGTTATTTAAAGGTAGATTCATAGTGAAATCGACGTACGATGTTCAAAAGTGTTCTCGTTAAAACCGGAACTACCGGGGTTTAAAAGATTAGTGTGACATTATGACATAAATAGGTCCTCAATAACTAGTAACCGAATAAAAAAAGGACTTAAAATTTTGTGCAATAAAGGGATCAAGAAAAAAGAAAAACAAAATATTCGATCTACATAACATTAGTGTCTTATAAAATGAGGAATTTTTATAGACTCTGAACGAAAATTCGGGATCCTACACCAGTCAAGAGTGACACGAATTCCACATACAAATAAATTATATAGACCGAACATATGACCAAATAAACTTGAAAAATTGGTACTACCACACCAGTAAATGGATCTCGTTATGTAGAACCTCATACTTCAGTTCGTCCGGAATCCTACGAAGTGATACTTATTTCGATTACTTTCACTACCTTAAGGTCGACTCGATAAAGTTTAGAATTTTCTACTACGAGAATTTCACGGTGTGAGTTATATGGTCATTTAAACCTTTTAAATCGTCGATGTCCTGAAAGAGAAGAGACACGGTTCCTAGTCTGGTTTCTTTGCCACTCGTGGCCAGTCTATAAATCGTTTAAAAGGTCGCCCGATACTTTCCCTAAGGAACCGTGTAAAAAGGATGACGAAAAAGGAGGACAGGAAGTCGAGAGAGGGCCCTGAGTTCGGGCCGGTTTTGATTATTTCGAGTCCGAGACTCCAGAGTAATGTTTTTAAGTAACTCTCAGTTTCGTCATCTATTCTCCATCTGATCAATTCTAAGTCTTTTTACACGACGTGAGATGTCCCAGGACCGGTACCTTACTCCGGACCGATCCAAAACGCTCGACCCATTTAAGTATACGATTACTCACCCTCCTAGTAGGGTCGGTAACCCCTTGGTGGGTGAGGAGGTAGAAAAAGTGTCACGGAACCTCGACAGGACGGTGGAGACCCACACAGACAACCGAATATCTAACCTCTATTCCAAATGAACTTAAACTGAACATTAGAACCTGGGTTAACTAAAATTAACCAAATGTAATATGGGAACACGATACAGTAAGAAAGTTTCCAACACGAGACGGGAGAAGGGATGACAAAGTACTAGAAAAGGACTCGGGGTAGGTCTGGGTGTTCCAACGGAGATGTTAGAAGACCTCTCTGTTGGTCTTTTATCGACCGGAACCTTCTCTTTATGAGATATCATAGGTTGGGGGATTAGGATGGGTCATGACCAGTGTGACCTCTAGAACCCCTACGGGTTGAGGTCAGGCCCCTAGGGTCCTCCAGTAGTGCGGAGCTGGACGGGTCCCTGGGTTAAGAACCCTCCGACAGTGCGGAGTCGGATGGACCTCTAGACGTGGGACTGGGTCCCTGTGGACCGAGAGTCCAACGTTGTCAAGACCCATCCTATCCCGAAGGGACCACCACGTCTCCAATTTCGCAGACGGACGTTATACTCTCTTAACCCAAGCTAGGGACCCAGACCTTCTAGGGGACCTCTTCTTTTACCGTTGGGTGAGGTCACAAGAACGGACCTCTTAGGGTACCTACCTCCTGGAACCACCCGACGTTAGGTGCCCAGAGTTTCTCAGCCTGTTCTGACTTGTTGAAGTGAAGTGAAGTGAAGTGTCCTGACCTTTTCTAGTCGAAAGTAAGGTTAGGTTTTCTTTAATTCACGGTTTTTTACAATTTTGATATCGTGTTAAGGTGAGTAGAGTGGTCGATCATTTATGATTTTTAAGAGATTCGATCTGAAGTTGTCATGTACTTGGTTCTTGAATGTCTACAAGTTTGACTTAAATCTTTTCCGTCTCCTCGGTCTCTAGTTTAACGGTTGTAGACAACCTAGTACCTTTTTAGTTCTCTTAAAGTCTTTCCGTAGATGAAGACGAGGTAACTGATATTATTTCGGAAACTGACACACCTAGTGTTGTTTGACCTTTTAAGAATTTCTCTACCCTTATGGTCTGGTAGAATGGACGGAGGACTCTTTATACACACGTTAGTTCTTCGTTGTGAACCTAGGTATATACCTTGTCGTCTGACCAAGGTTTAACCCTTTCCTCACATAATTCCGACATACAACGATAGGACAAATAAATTGAATGTACGTCTCATGTAGTACACTGTACAGTCCGACCTACTTCGGGTTCGACCTTAGTTCTAACGTTCCTCTTTATAGTTATTGGAGTCTATACGTCAACTGTGGTGGGAATACCGTCTTCCATTTCTCCTTGATTTCTCGGAGAGCCATTTTCACTTTCTCCTCCCAACTTTTTCGATCGAAGTTTGAGTTGTAAGTTTTTAGACTACCGTAGACCAGGGTAGTGAAGTACCGTTTATCTACCCCTTTGTTGCCTTTGTCACTGTCTGAAGTAAAAGAACACAAGTTTTTAGTGACTTCTATCACTGACTTCGGTACTTTAATTTTCTGTGAACGAGGAACCTTATTTCGATACTGTTTGGATCCGTAGTATGACTTTTCGTCTCTCTAATGAAACGACTGTTTCCAGGTATATCAGATACCAAAAGGTCATCAGTACATACCTATACTCTAAACCTGATATTTCTTTCGACTCACGACTTCTTAATCACGAAAACTTGACACCACAACCTATTTTGAGAAATCTTGGGAACCTGACGTTCCTCTAGTTTGGTCAGTCAGGATTTCCTTTATTTAGGACTTATAAGTGACTTTCATGACTACGATTTGACTTCGACTCAAACAAAACCGGTGGACTACTTTTCGACTGAGTAGTAGTCTTTTCTGTGATTACGACCCTTTCTAACTTCCGTCCTCCTCTTCCTCTATTGTCTCCTACTCTACCAACCTACCGTAGTGGCTAAACTACCTGTACTCAAATTCATTCGAGGTCCTCGACCACTTCCTGTTCCTTCGGACTACACAACGTCAAGTACCCCAACGTTTAACAGTCTGTGATGACTCGCTGACTTGTTGTTGTTACTAAGATGACTATAAAAGTTAGAGGAAAAAAATATGGTCAATGATTCTTCAGTCAACAGTAAAGAAAGTAGAACCCTATAAGAATTGAGTCCTTTACATGGTCGCAGAGGACGTGACCGTCCGTCTAAGAAATGGTGATACGGTGGACTCTTCGGGAATAATAATTCTCTCATTCAGTTTTAAGGGATGACATTACCACTAAGTAGTTAAATGAACAAAAGTATTTAAAACAATATATACCCATTCGATACAAGAATCCATTTTTGAACGATGTACGCAAACTACTTTACTTTGGATAACATATGACTTGTAGAGGTCACTACAAAAACACGGGGTTTTCAGTGAAAAAGAGTATCAAAATAGTTGTAAGAGAACCACATTTTAACTAGTCATAAACGGGACATAAAAAAAGTTAAATAGGTAATCTAAGTGGTTGTAAAAGAACAAGGGGGTGAGTCAAAAGAAAAAAGTGAAATCCGTGAGGTATATTCTAGTCAAAGTAAAGACGTAATTCAATTAATGAATTTAAAACGGGATTTGTTATCTTACCTTTTCTGATCTCTAGACAAGTTCTTTTAATCTTTATGGTTCCCTTGTACAGTACGTTTCTACCCGTGTTTTTTCCTGTCTTTACCATGCCTGGAATTGTCTTAATCTTCTACAATTCTTCACCACTGTTCTGATGTGTCTTCTTGATATCTTTTTTTTAGAAGTACTGGGCCTATTGGTGTTACCACACTAGTGAGTGGATCTTGGTCTGTAGGATCTTACGCTTCAGTTTTCTCGGATCCTTCGTAGTGACACTTCTTTCGATCACCTCCACTACCTTAAGGTCACCTCGATAAAGTTTAGGTCTTTTTATTACGACACTTTCATGATGTGAGTTATACGGTCGTTTAAACCTTTTGAGTCGTCACCGGTGTCCTGACCGTTTTCAGTTAAAAGTAAGGTTAGGGTTTGTTTCCTTTACGGTTTCTTACGAGTTTGATGACGTGTTAATGTGAGTAGAGTGTGCGACCGTGTCATTACGAGTTTTAAGAGGTTTGGTCCGAAGTTGTCATGTACTTGGTACTTCAAAGTCTACAAGTTCGACCTAAATCTTTTCCGTTTCCTTGGTTTCTAGTTTAACGGGTGTAGGGAACCTAGTAGTTATTCCGTTCTCTCAAGGTCTTTTTGTAAATAAAGACGAATAACTGATACGGTTTCGGAAACCAAAACACCTAGTGTTGTTTGAGACCTTTTTACAAGTTCTATTCCCTTATGGTCTGGTAGACTGGATGGAGAACTCTTTAGACATACGTTCAGTTCTTTGTCGTCAATCTTGACCTGCACCTTGTTTGACCAAGGTTTAACCCTTTCCTCATGTAGTTCAGACATATAACAGTAGGACGAACAAATTGAATTTACGTCTCGTGTAGTACTCTTTACGACCTGACTTATTTCGTGTTCGACCTTAGTTCTAGCGTACCTCTTTATAGTTATTGGAGTCTATAAATCTACTGTGTGTGTCGTCTTATACTTCTTGATTTCTAGGAGAACTACTTTTACTTTCTCCTCTCACTTTTTCGAATTTTGAGTTGTAAGTCTTTTGATTCTAGTACTGTAGACCAGGGTAGTGAAGTACCGTTTATCTACCCCTTTGTTACCTTTGTCACTGTCCGAATTAAAAAAACTCGAGGTTTGAGTACCATCTAATCTGACGTCGGTACTTTAATTTTCTACGAACGAGGAACCTTCTTTTCAATAGTGGTTGGATCTGTCGTATAATTTTTCGTCTCTGTAATGAAACGGTTGTTTTCAGACAGATCAGTTTCGATTACGAAAAGGTCATCAGTATATACTTACACTCTCAACCTGATATTTCTTTCGACTCGCAGTTTTTTAACTACGAAAACTTGACACTACAACCTCTTCTGAGAACTCTCAGGGAACCTGTCGTTTCTCTGGGTTTGTCAGGTAGGATTTCCTCTAGTCAGGACTTACAAGTAACCTTCCTAACTACGACTTTGTTTGAGGTTATGAAACAGGTGAACTACATTACTTCACTGAATGACTACAGCCCTTTCTAACTTCTACCTTCCTCTTCCCTTGATATCTTCTACTCGACCAACCTACCGTAGTGACTGAGTTACCTGTACTCAAACTTGTTCGAAGTCCTCAACCACTACCTGTCCCCTCGGACCGTACGACGTCACATACCCCAACATTTCTCAGCCTATACTGACTCGGTGACTTGGTTTGACTCTCTCACAGAACACCACCATTTGTGAATTTCGAAAAAATACAGACTTTTACACAAATATGACAAAAGTAAACGTAATTATAAAAGTCAACTATATGTCGAGACTCAAGACGAAAAAGGGAAGAGATTCGTGCCATACTGTAAAAAGAGCGACAAGCAAAAACAACAACTCTTTGGCAAGTAACACAACAAGGCGACAGTCCTATAATGAGTACGGACACTTTTAACAGAAGACCACTATCTACGGAATTCTGAAATCAAGAAAGTCACGACCAGACTTAAAATGAACTGTATATAAATCCTCTTCATAAGACAAATGAACAGAACGAACGAGAAGAACCCAAGGGGTTTCACACATATGACCAAATATATTAGTCAATACCTTTTAAGAGTTAGTGAAGAAGATTGACACGGAGAAGGGGTGATAGGTAAACAAACTTTCGTAACCAATCTATTCGATATAAAGAATGAAATTGAAAGTTAAAAGAACTAAGAAATTTTGAACAATAGGGTAACATAACATAAGACATATTAAAGAAATCTAAATAGAAATTTGAGTAATTGTAGTAAAAGTCTACAAGGAGTAGAAGACAATTTGGACATGTTAATGACTAAATAAAGAAAGAGAACTCAAAGGAAAGGTGAACAAAATATATCCGGAACGGTATTTGTATGAAAGTTAATGAAAATAAAAAATTCATAAAATATATTAAAATAAAGTAAATCATTAATGTTATAGAATAAACAATACCTGGAGTAAGACAAAAGATGAAATAGACGACCAAGACTTATTATGGTAAATGAAAAATAGAAAACACAAAACACTAACAAGTGAATCATATAAGTGTCTTCAAAAGGTAACCTTAAGAAACTTGGTCCAAAATTTAACTCAAAGACGTCTCTTAAAATGAAAAAATAAAGATGGTCCGTAAATAGTCATACGGACCATGAGACGTGTAAAATTTGATTTATAACCTAAAGTCCACAAAATATAATTGGTTCAACATCCTTAAATATTACTTTTGAACGTTTTTGTAAACACTCATACACGAAAGTTCTAAAAAGAAAAAGAAGTAGTGAGTCCCCGTTTTAATAATACTTAGTAACCTACTTCCTATTCTGTTCATCCAGATCAAATAGTAAAAGGGAATCATATTAATACAAGAAATCCTGAAGTGTATGTACTTTTAGATTCTTAAGATGAAGAGAACGACTAAAAGATGTCTTGTCCTTCTTTTTTTTTACAAGAAAACCTAGGTATAACATCTTTAGTCTTAAATGTAGATCGATGAAACCGGAGGACTACGTTTTTGACTGAGTAATCTTTTCTGACTACGACCCTTTCTAACTTCCGTCCTCCTCTACCCCCGTTGTCTCCTACTCTACCAACCTACTGTAGTGACTACGTTAGTACTTGAACTCGTTTGAGGTCCTCTGTTAGCATCTGTCCCTCCCGACACACATGACGCCAGTTAGTCCAGTGTCTCAGACTGTACTGACTCGTTGACTGACGTGACTTGACTTGATCCGATGTTGATACGTTGTCCGTTTTTAACCACCACTAAATTAGTACTAAGCCCTCCCTTCTTTCTATAAATAAAGGGTTTAGATTAGTTCTCTTCGGAGTTTCTCGACTTATTTGTACTCCTATTACAACTTCGACCTCAAGTACTACTGGGATAATTAAGAGACATTGTTGACCCAGGTGACCGTGGTTAAACGTTTATCAACAAAATTCGTCAATGTTTATTAACACACATAACGACAAATTTCCGAAAGAAAGAAACTCGTTAATTTTCTTTTTAATATTTGTAATGAATTAATTTTTTAGTAAAAGAGAATTTTTATGTTATATTCGATTTTGCGGTAGTAAAAATACATAGAATAGGTGTGATACCGAATAGTCACTGTAAAAGACATAAAAAAAGTAATATTGAGTAATGAGTATTAATAAAGATTGGTTCAATGATTTTTAATTTTCTTATTCATTCGAAATCTTCCCACGTTATCGATGATCTTCTATTTTATAATTTTATGTAATAATAGAAAGTCCCAAAATAATACAATGGGTTTCATAACGTAGAAGAAAGTTCTTCCATAATTTCTTTTAACCTTTGTAGAAACATTAGATAAAAATATTACATAACTTGTATCGACTCTTAAGTCTTAAAATTTATAAAATACATGTTACTGTTTCTCTTTTTTTGACTATACTCTTTTACGTCATAATGTTCTACTTAGTCCTCTACTTGTCTTTCTCTGTGTCCCGTAAGGAGACCTGAGATGATGACTTCCAGTTTAATTAGTATAGTCACTTGAGTCTGACTTATAAGTGTACTATAATAAGATTTATTTACAAGGTTTAGTCTTCGGTTGTTTATTTATGAGGTTATTGTCATTCTTTCATATCGAAAAGGAGGTCAATTTTTATCACAACGGAATGAAGTCGATCTAAATTCTAGTATCGACAGTACCCGTTTCAGAAATTTTTTGTCAGTTTACAAAGAGTATATTTTATTTTACATTATCCTAGTAATAATAGGTACGATAGTAAAGGTTATTAGATTAAGAATCAAATACAGTATTAAACCTTTTACGTCCTTAAAATCCAATCAGATGTATTACGTGTAACTCTCCTATTTTTTCGTGGTAAACGGTCAAAACTTTGGTCATAAAAAGAATGTGAAAACATGTAAAAGACATAATTCCGTGAGTTAAAATATCCCGGTACTTAATCCTTCGAGTTAAATGTGGATAAGAATGACTGCACACATTATATATTTATTTATATAACCCGGAAGATCCTTTTTGACTTTAAGGTGACTTTGAGATAATAAATTGTAGTGTTTTACTTATAACCTCTTTACATTGAAAAAAAGTGAAGATACTTGGTGTCCACTGTGGAAGGAAATTTGTTCAAATACATTGAGTCTCTGTCTTAGTTTATCTTCTTTAGTAATCTTGTAAACCGAACATAAACTTTCTAACGACTATTTAAGTCTTCTAACAAATTGTTTCCAATGACTCCAGTTCAGACAGAAAACAGATTATAATATTTATAAGGTTTAGAGGACTTAACAGGGAGTGGTCGAGTAGACTGACCCTCGATAAAGACTAAAAGACCAGTGGACACCTTGAGTTACCTCACTCTAACCTTCTCTAAAAGTGGTGTCCGTGTCTCGAATCTACTCGAGTCTTCGTCTCAAGTGTACAAACTTTAAACCACGTTCCGGTCAGGGACCCCTGGAGCCGAGAGCCACAGAGGGCTATACATCTGGGAAGAACGGAACTGGACAGTAGTAGAAAAGACAGATAAGAAGAGGAAGAACACCACACGTAAAGAGACAGAGGAATAGGTCACTATAGTCGAGGTAACAATTAAGATTAAGTGAAAATCCAATACCTTAAATAAGGTCGGGACTACCGAAGAAGTGATACGGGATCCCTTTCGACTGTTTAATAGGGTCTATGATCTTAACAGGGGAACACTCCTGACATTTACCTAGGACAACGATCTCAACTCTACCAAAGGATTTCTGTCAATGGGGGAACGGACTAGACTATACTACGGTTTAGGAACTTATATAGGACTCCGATTGAAGGATATAAGTTGTGTGTAAATACCTCTTGATAGATATGACTCCGGTCACAATTGTATATCAAAGAGGGAAGTTCCTGCAGTTTCACGTGATGTTACCAAGATTTGGAACTGTTACATATTACTCACGAAATTTTTACGTCTAAGGAACTGGACTGTGAATCCGTAAAATTAGGGTATTTCGGTTCTTTAGACATTTGGTTTCTTCTACTTGTCCTTTGACATTTTATTTTTCATGAGGTTCACTTAGACCATAAGTGGTCTAATGTTTCTTAGGTGAACGTTGCGTCCTTTGAAGGAACGTTGCTCTTCCTTTATCGATGGAAGAGGTCATAGAAACGAATCGTTTAGGGTTCCTGTCTCCTCGGACCATCCGATACAGGTACCCCAGAGTTCTCACCCTATCCTGTATCGTTGATTTGGTAGTGGTTCTATCGAATAAGTACTATTGACTCCGTGACTTCTAACTTCGTTGAGAGTTTAATCAGAACTTGTGAAAGAAAAAAATAATTCCACAAGTCAAGTCAAGTCAAGTCGAAGAGTCAGTACAAGTTGAGAAACACTGGGGTGTCTGACGTCGTGTGGTCCAGAAAGACAGGTAGTGGTTTGAGGGCCTCGAACAAGTTTAAGTACAGGTAGCTCAGCCACTACGGTAGGTTGGTAGAGTAGGAGACAGTAGGGGAAGAGGAGGACGGAAGTAAGGAAGGGTCGTAGTCCCAGAAAAGGTTACTCAGTTAAGAAGTGTAGTCCACCGGTTTAATAACCTGGAAGTCGAAATCTTAGTTAAAAATGTTACTTATAAGTCCTGACTAAAGGAAATCCTAACTGACCAAACTAGAGGAAAGTCAGGGTCGCTGAGAGTTCTCAGAAGGGGTTGTGGTGTCAAGTTTTCGTAGTTAAGAACTCCACATCTAATCGTTCCACTTTCATTGTCTTGATACCGAGTTAAAGGGTGAAAAACCACTCCCGTCCGTCTCACTTTTTTTGTTACTGTTTTTTGATTGGTTTGACTAGTGTACCTGGTGTCGGAACAGATTGAGTTACTTTGTTACTCGGTACGGTACATCCCGGTGGGTTCTGTCTACCGAGTACCACCTATCAAGACTGTTTTACATCAGGTGACCTCTTCCCTTACCATTTGGTGAAGTCCTAAAAACGGAACTCTTGGAGTCCAGTCAAGTCAAGTCAGTATGTCAGCACAGGTTGAGAAACACTGGGGTACCTGATGTCATACGGTCCGAAGGGACAGGTAGTGGTTGAGGACTTCGAATAAGTTTAAGTCCAAGTATCTCAGTCACTACGGTAGGTTGTTAGAGTAGAAGACGACAGGGGAAGAGAATGACGGAAGTTAGTAAGGGTAGTGGTCCCAGAAAAGTTTACTGAGTCAAGAAGCGTTGTCCACCGGTTTCATAACCTCAAAGTCGAAGTCGTAGTCAGGAAGGTTACTTATAAGTCACAACTAAAGGAAATCCTACCTGACCAACCTAGAGGAACGTCAGGTTCCCTGAGAGTTCTTAGAAGAGGTTTTGGTGTCAAGTTTTCGTAGTTAAGAAGCCGCGAGTCAAAAGAAATATCAGGTTGAGAGTGTAGGTATGAACTGATGACCTTTTCGGTGTCGAAACTGATTTACCTGGAAACAACCGTTTCATTACAGAGACGAAAAATTATACGACAGATCCAACCAGTATTGAAAAGAAGGTTCCTCGTTCACAGAAAATTAAAGTACCGACGTCAGTGGTAGTCGTAACTAAAAACCTCGGGGGGTTTTACTTTAGACAGTGACAAAGGTAACAAAGGGGTAGATAAACGGTACTTCACTACCCTGGTCTACGGTATTAGAATGAAAAGACTTACAACTCAAAATTCGGTTGAAAAAGTGAGAGGAGAAAGTGAAAGTAGTTCTTGAAGAAATCGAGAAAAAGTGAAAGACGGTATTCAAATCACAATAGACGTATAGACACCAATAACTATAAAGAAGGTTGTTAGAACTAAGATCGTGTAGTTGTCATACTTTTCCAACTGAGGATCACTACCTACAACTTAGTGATGGTGACCCATTAATTAATAGGGTAGAGTTGGGATACATGAGGTCCATCCTGTTTTCCACAGTGTCGAGGTTCCGAATATTCCTTGTGTATATAAAAAAAAAAATGGACTTTATTACCGTTAGAGTTTCCTTTATATTTTTTAGAAGTCGTGAAACTTCATAAGATGTCGACGAAACCAAAACTTCATCCAAGTTCGAAGAGACCACCGAGTCTAGTATTTCTTAGACGGACGTCACGTTCTCTGAGTCCAAGTCAGGGACCCAACCCTTCTCGGGGACCAATTCCCTTATTTTTAGGTGAGGTTATAAGACCAGACCTCTTAAGGTACCTGTCTTCTCGGATTGTCCGATATCAGGAACACCAACGTTTCTCAGTCTGTGTTAACTCGTTGAAAGAGTACGTGTATTCATGTTTATAACAAGAAAAGGACTTTAAGAATCAAAAGTGAAACTTTAAATATAAAATTATATATGTCAGTCAAGTGTTCTCAAAAATTCCATTTCTGGCAGTTTTCCTTGTAAATAATAATAAATAATCTCTCCTCTTACACTTATAAAATTCATCTATGAAACCCTTCGGACTGAAAAACATATACTGGAGTACGTTGAGTATAAGTGGTCAGAGATCCTTTTTTATGAATATAATATATTTTATGAATACATATGAAAATAATCCCGAAGGGGACACCGAGTCTCCATTTCTTAGACGGAAGTTACGTCCTCGACGTCCTCTGAGTCCAAGCTAAGGACCTAACTCTTCTAGGGGACCTCTTCCCGTACCATTGAGTGAGGTCGTAAGAACGGACCTCTTAGGGGTACCTGTCTCCTCAGACCGTCCGATGTCAGGTACCCCAGTGTTTCTCAGTCTGTACTAACTTCGTTGACTCGTTGTGTCGTCGTCGGATGAATATAATTTCACATTAACTGTGTATTTAATATAACTAAAGTACCCAAGTTGTATTACTAAACTTAAACATATATAACTTGTGAAAGAAGCGACCACAAATCGTACTGGACTTAAAAAGGTGGGAGTCAACACTGACACTTGTTGAATGGTCCTGTGACTCTCCTTTCTGTGACCTCTTCAATTTCATACCAGAGACCCCAGTCGGACGGTGAACGGTCGAGTCACTTGAACCCGTACGATGAATTGACGCACGAAGTCAAAGAGTAGACATTGAACCCATCATTAACAGGAATGGAAAATCCCTAAAACTCTACAAATTTATGTTTTCACATAACGGTACAAATATTATTATAGGTCATGAATTGGTTGTATATGATTTATTCACGTTCGATAGTTAAAAAGGATTCTTTTTGTATAAATAGTCTACTGAAAAAAAATTTACCCTTCCAATAATAAATTTCGTAGTTTCTTAAAACGGGACGTTCAAATTTCTAAAGAAGTATTGAAGGATGGAATAACTAGTCTTATTCACTGACATCAAATCGGAGAGGACTTCCAAGTCCAATCCCAGGAGAAATACAGTAACTACTGTTTCGGGACACTACTTCTCGTCCGGGTATTAAGGGACTTTCTACCCTGACAAACCGGGTATCCTTTCTCTAAGTCTACCGTAACTAAAAGCTTTTCCATTAGAAGAAAGTATAAGTCATCTGTACAAAAATAAGAGGATTCCTGTAACTTATATTGTAGGAAATGGACGACTTCTTATGTTCTGTCTCGTGAGTTTTTTACGATCAATTACGTCGTCAGAACTAAAAATTTTGTTACGTTTATATTCGTCTGAATCTAAGAACTCCTTGTTTTATTTCTGTGGTTAAAGGTCGACAGTAATTTTCGAGCCCGTTAAAATACAGATAAAATTGAACTTTTAAGACACGACACTCAAATTCAACACCTTAAAAACAGTTTAATAACGTTCGTATAAAACAGACTTTATATTCATAAGACTTAGTTATACTAAAATCGTAACAATGCACGGTTTATGTTTCTATAATTGAGATCCCGTTAATCCATCATTCAGTCACATAGTGAGTCTTTTTTGGTCGAGTGTAGTCTATAAAGTTGTCTCACTTCATCGATGTTTCGTCAATTTTTCGACTTTCGAATTTTTCTCGTCTACCACTCCGTTAAATCATTATTCGTTTCGTTCTTCGACGATAGTCAATAACCTCCTCCACCTCCTTGTGTTCGGAACCTAGGTCCCGAAGGTCACTTTTATTCTTGGTGTCTACTCTAGACCGATGAAGGTCTTTATAAGGATTTCGTCTTTTTCTCGGACCCATTCTGGGGGTACGAGATTAGGATGTGTAAAAAGGTTATTGACAGTAACCAATTGACCATTCTTTTATTAACTAATTATCTCCTGACCTAAACTCTCATTTGTCCGTCTTTCGTTTTACTCTCATGTTCCTTTGTCTAATGTTATATTATTGTTGAAAGCGTTCGAGATAACGTCCTCTCGGTCCTGTACACACGAGACATACGGGTCTCCGTACAAAAAACATTATAGGGTTTTAATTATGGGGCACTAATGGTCTTGTTGTCAAAGAAGTAAAAGAAATTCATACTAACGGTATTTTTTACCGTATTAATTTAATCTTATTTTGCTAATGTAAATAATTTATAGTTGAGATAAAGTGAACTTTCGTTTTAATTTACAGTGAGTTGTAAAGTTCATTTCCATTTACATTTTTTTTTTCTTTCTCTCTTAAAATAAACGTAAGTATTTCATTCCTATACAACTACTTAAGTCTAATAGAATGTAATTATATAAGATCTTGGAACAACTATTAATCTGTAGACACGGATGATTACTTTCATCTGTTCTTCGTAGTGATCCATAAAAAAGTTAGATAAAAGGAGAATGTAAGACACTTATCCGATTCTTTTCCCCTTTTTCTAGTTTTTCATTATTTTTAACAATTATCTTCTCTTTTAGATAACATCGGATTAAGTAAGTCGAACCAGTAAAAGAGGTTCAGTTCGGGGTAAAGCACGTGAAACGAGATTACGTGAGGATCATTAAAACTGTGACGACCACAAGGGACAGTTGGCTACCCTGGTAGTTTCAGTTTAAACTTGACGGTCCACTTAAACGAAGAATAAGTAATCTTAAGTAACTGCACAATCAGCGAGTCAGTACGGGCTGAGAAATACTGTGGTACTTAACGTCGGGTCGTCCGAGGAGACCGAACCCTAAAAGGTCTGTTCTTATGACCTCACCCATCGGTAAAGGAAGAGGTCCCCTAGAAGGACTGGGTCCCTAACTTGGGACCAGAGGACATGACGTCCGTCTGAGCAATAGTTGACTCGATACTCCTTTCGGGAGCAATCAGAAGTCCTTAAGTACCACGCACGTACGCACGTTTCAGTGAAGTCATGACAGACTGAGGCACTAGGATACCTATCGTCGGGTGGTCCGGAGAGACAGGTACCCTAAGAGGTCCGTTCTTGTTACCTCACCTAACAGAATGAGAGGAGGTCCCCCAGAAGGACTGGGTCCCTAACTTGGGTCCAGAGGACGTAACATCCACCTAAGAATTATCTTGGTCGGTGCTTCAGAGAATTCAGAGGACGTAACCGTCCGGCCAAAAAATGGTGACACACATACATACAATCAGTGAGTCCTTACAGGCTAAGAAACACTGTGGTACGTGACATTGGACGGTCCGATGAGACAGGTACCTTAAGAGGTCTGTTCTTATGACCTAACCCAACGGTAAGAGAAGAGGTCCCTTAGTAGGGATGGGTCCCTGACTTGGGTCCAGAGGACGGAACGTCCGTCTAAGAAATGTCATACTCGGTGGTTCCTTCTGTACTTCTAGTATGTAATGTAAATATACACTTTTAGAGGTAATTTATATGTCAAGATATGTGTGTATTTAATAGTAACATTAAGTATTGATCTCCTCTTTTATAGTGTTTTATGATTTCCACTAAGCTTATTCACAGAGAACTTTATAGTACTGCTTTTAGTTTGAACTACTGTAGAAACTTGTTATTCTAATATGACGTCTATGTCAGGTTGGTACGACATGTAGTCTCATTTCTACCTGTCACTGAAGGGTACCCTAAATCTTATTAAAGATTTGTAAATGAGACTGAATTGTCAGAGATGGATTTAACCGGGGTCGATGGAATGATTTTAATGGTGACTTATAGAAGGGGACCAGGTGTCAAAAATTTCCTAGGAAATACGAGCAGAAATTTTCATATTCGAGTTAAGACGGAATTGTTAAGGAAGACGGTTATTCCGTAAAGGGGACTAGAGGAGTGTCGGTCTTGGAAGAATATAAACTTAGTAAAGGAGTCTCCAAGAATCGACTGGAGAATGAGATTTCATCGATGAGTCAGTTTCAGGATCATATAATGGAACAAATAAGATGTCTGGTGATGAAGTATAAGGTAAAAAGTTATGAAGTGTAAAGTAAAGTAGGTTAATTTTCCCGAAGAGAACACCGAGTCGACCATTTTTAGGCGGACGTTACACCCACTGGACCCAAGGTGGGGACCCAACCCTTCTAGGGGGCCTCTTCCCTTGTGGATGGGTGAGGCCATAAGGTAGGAGTTCTTAAGGTGCCTGACATAGAAGGTACCCTACCGTTTCTCAGCCTGTGCTGACTCGCTGAAAGTGAAAGCGAAAGTAGGTTAATTTTCGTCAGATGTAAACTCGACTTCGGAACAGAGTGAAGTAGTAGACCGATATCATCTATTATCGTATACACTGTCTTATTTGTTTAGTTACTTACTTAGTATTTATTTATTGTTTCATTTATAAAAAATTATGTCTTTCGTAGTAGTATAATTCTGGTTCCAGTACCCGATCTCGAGATATTCTTGGTTAATTGTAGTCACCTCAAAGTCATAACTTTTGTTTAAGTAATTGTATTTTTAAGTCTTATCATCAGTTTTAACATGTGGACACCCCCTAAGTACAACCACATACCGTTTTGGTTATATTATAACATTTCATTTTTTATTATTATTATTATTTAATTTTTTTTTTGTTCAGATTTGTTTACTTAGAAAGAAATAGTAAACATGATATGACTCTACAGACCTCATTTTATTTCACTGGTAAAGGGTCATTTTTTATATTTATTTATTTATTTTATTTTCATGTTTATATCATATATATTTGAGTATATATTTATCTGAGTATAGGAGCGGTAAATTACTCTAACATAGAGTTTTACCCACGGTAAAAATCATAATGATATTCTATCATAATTATTTCCGTTTTTTACCTTCTATAATATATCTCTCAATATACTTACATTTTATTCATAATGAATAAATTTTAACATTTTTACTTGTTTGTACCTTAAGTCGTTTTAATAAAACTCAAATTTATAGGTGTTTTATAGGAAAACCCAATTATATTACAATGGAAACCTTTGTTTTAATATTTATATAAAAGTGGTTTACGTAAACAATAAAAAAGGTTTTAATAAAACCAAAGTTAAAAGTCATCAATGAAGTTCAGGTAAAGTGGATATTTTCAGAATGTCAATAGAAACGAAATATGTGTAAGTAAATATAAGTGTACTTTGGAGAGAGAGTTCTGAATAAAAGACAATAAACGGAAACAGTGTCAGCTACATACTTTATTCGGTAAATTGATCTTTTTCACAAATTTAACTTATTCCTACTATAACTGTTACTCCACTGAAAACGTACTTATATATAAATTTCGTTTTACTGAAAAGGATTCTAAATGTTACTTTTGAAAATACAATTCTGTCGACTCCAGTTATACGAACTGTAGTTACAATCTAACGTCCTAAATACCACTTAAAATGTGAGATATAAAAACGTCATTTAAGTCTGGGACAACATAGTAAAGACAGATCATAAAGTTGGTACCGACCGTACATATATTAAAAATCGAATTAAAAATATTATTTCTTTTCCCAAGAAGGTTTTGTTACAAATGTTGGATAGAAAAGGAGTATAAGAAAAAAAAAAAAAGAGGTTCCTATCACCTTTCTTTTCCCATCTTAAAAAAATTTTCTGATGATGAAAACAAGACTTCAAAAGGTTATTCCTTTCAAGTTTAAAAATCTTTACTTTAGTCGTAGATATTACTGAAGAGTTTAAATTTGTTCATAGAGAAGTTTCATTAATTAACTTGATCTTGAGGTTAACACCTGTAATTCCCTGTATTTAACATACCCTATAAAAGATTTCGTATCTTTAGGTACTCACTTATTTGAAATATTTATGTCAAAACATAGATTGTACCCCTCAGTCATTGTGATTAGTCATTTGATGTCTAAAACTCTTTAAGTTGACATTACCATAGACTGATAGAGTACGTATTAGGTAAATTAAGTCAAAAATATTTGAGTGGAACTATGTCTACAGGAAGTATGTCGTTGGATTATTAAAATCCTTTTATATGAAACCGTTTGTCAGTGACTAAAAAAAAGATTTCATTAAATACGAAAGAATACAATTTCACGCAAACATAATCCAAATAAAATGCAGATATAAATGATGTTAGCTAACAAAAAGGTCACCAGTACATACCGACACTCTCAACCTGACACTTCTTTTGACTCGTGGCTTCTTAACTACGAAAACTTGATACCATAACCTCTTCTGAGAACTCTCAGGGAACCTGACGTTCCTCTAGGTTGGTCAGGTAAGACTTCCTCTAGTCAGGATCCACAAGAAACTTTCCTTATTACGATTTCGACTTTGAGGTCATGAAACCGGTGGAGTACGCTTCTCAACTGAGTAACCTTTTCTGAGACTACGACCCTCCTTAACTCCCGTCCTCCTCTTCCCCTGCTGTCTCCTACTCTACCGACCTACCGTAGTGGCTGAGCTACCTACACTCAAATTCACTTGAGGTCCTCAACCACTACCTGTCCCTCCGGACCACACGACGCTAAGTACTCCAGCGTTTCTCGACCTGTGCTGACTCGCTAACTTAACTTGCCTTGACTGACTAACAAGGGGACCAGTGAGATCCATTTACATGTACCCATAGATAAGTAATCTTATGTACAGGGAGAGAGTCCATTCTAAAAATAGTTACAGTCGTGTGTGTACCACACGTGTGTACAATATTTTTATTTGTTTGATACTAAAGACACTACGATTCAGTTTTAATTTGACACTAACATACCGGGTAGAAACTTATTAGGAAACTGAAATTAACTGTCATTCACTCTTCTTTTAAGTGGTGGGAGAGAGATGAAACCTGTTCTTATCTTTTCTTTCAACTCAAAGGTCCTATTTCCTGTCATTCAGATACTTAATACTAAGATTGTGAACGTTAAGAGAGTCAATAATCTAAACCTGTTAAATCCTCGTATATGGATAATCTTCCCACGACTAAACCATCTTATCGAGCATAACCGTAGTCCTATTTTGAATTGTTTCGTATCGACACTTATAAGATATATCTTTAGTTACTATAATATGTATAAAGAAACGGTAAGAGGGTTTAGTAGGGTGGGAGAGGGAGAGGGTGTCTCAGGTTTTCTGACAGGATATGTAGACACAGAGAAAACGACAGAGTGTATGTCCCAATAGTAATGGTAGAAAGATTTAAGGTATATATACGTAATCATATGACATAACCACAAAAAGAAAGACCGAATGAAGTGAGACATATTATCCGAGGTCAGAGTAGGTGGAGTAATCTTGACTAAGTTTACATAAGAAAAATTACCGACTCATTGTGAGGTAACACATACACATGGTGTCGACCTCCCTCCACCCTTCCCCCCAAGTCCTACCCCTTGTGCACATATGGGTACCGCCTAAGTACAACTCCATACCGTTTTGGTTATGTTATAACATTTCATTAATCGGAGGTTAATTTTATTTAAAGAAAAAAAAAAATTTCTTTCTTTAGTTACTCTACTCACTCTCTTACAACCTCTGTCTTTGGATACGGGTTTATTAGACTATCCAAATTCACCTCTTTACACTCTTGACCTTATTCTCCGTCTCCTTACTTGTGGAACCTCTGTCCTTCACTCCTCCTTTTCTTCACTACTTTCGACGAGGAACATTTTACGTCTGCCTAAGTTCTCTTTCCCTCTCTAAGGGACCCTGTCTCCATGTTATTCTCCGAATTTTATGCTAGTTTTATAAGGGGGGTGAACTGGGGAGGAGTTTCTTCGTGTTGGGTTTTGTTTGGTCATGAGATTTTATTTATAAATATAATAAATGGATTTTATTATTCGTTCACAACTTATTTATGTGTAACAAAAATTTCTACGATTGACTGGGTGAAGTCTTTTCACACTCATACGACTAAGCGAAGTCATCACGGACTGAGAACCACTGGGGTCCCTGACTTCAGGGGTCCGAGGAGATAGGTACCCTAAAGGGTCCGTTCTTATAACCTCACCCAACGGTACGTGAGGAGGTCCCCTAGAAGGGTTGGGTCCCTAGCTTGGACGTAGGGAATACAAAGGTCTTAACCGTCGACCCAAGAAATGGTGACGACGGTGGACCCTTCGGGACTGTTTGTGTCCAACATTTGTGCTTTTATTTGGACACCTTCTAACAATAGGATTGACTAAGAGATCCTTGATATTGTAAAAGGAACTCAAGATTCTTTTTATTGACTAAGAAGTAAATAAAAAATACCATTTATATTTGGGTCATTCGATTTAAATGAAAATTATAGAATATCTACAACTTAGTTTTCTTTTCCTTTTTTATGAGTGACCATACTATAGTACCCCACCCTCCCTTGTTCTGATACTTAGACGACTTCCGTTCTATCTTATAACGTATTTCGATTGTTTTGTAACTTGAACCTACCTTGTTTATTTTATAATTCACATGACTAATATCTTAAAAACAAATCAATATACTTATTCTCATTCTAAAGGTAAACGAAATAAACTCATTCATATTTGATTCAGTAGGTTTTGAGTTCGAAATATTCCAAAATACTTAAGGTTCCTATTGGCGAAGTGTTAAAACAGTTTTAGTTAAGTCAAGTCAACGAGTCAATACAGACTGTGAAGTGTTGGGGTACCTGACGTCGTGCGGTCCGGAGGGACAGTTAACGGTTGAGGGTCTCAAATGAGTTTAAGTACAGGTAACTCAGTCACCACGGTAGGTTGGTAGAGTAGGAGACAGTAGGGGAAGAGGAGGACGGAAGTTAGAAAGGGTTGTAGTCCTTGAAAAGGTTGCCCATTCTAGAAGTGTAATCCACCGGTTTCATAGTCTCAAAGTCGAAGAGTCGGACATGACTGAGCGACTTCACTTTCACTTTTCACTCTTATGCATTGGAGAAGGAAATGGCAACCCACTCCTGTGTTCTTTCCTGGAGAACCCCAGGGTCGGGGGAGCCTGGTGGGCTGCTGTCTATGGGGTCACACAGAGTTGGACACGACTGAAGCGAGTTGGTAGTAGTAAGGCTTTTACAATTCATTGGGTTGTTTCCTATAGCTTTGGTCTGTTCACAATTGTGGTTATATAATATTTTATTATATATACATCCTATAAATTTTCCATTTTATTGTTGTGGACATCTTGTTTGGTTCTTGTTGGTCCTATGATAAAAATGATGCTCTGAACTTGCTAGTATGTTTCCTTGTCCACATTTTCATACTTTGCAACCACAAAGTGTGATTGGAAAAATGTCCCATTGGTGAATACTTCACAATATAGCCATTCTACTGAATATCAGATAAACTGCGGTGGTTCCAGTCTTAGATTTTACAATTTGTTATGCTTGAACATTTTTAATATATTTTTTGTTGAACAAATATATGCACTTCTGTTGAGTTATACACAGGAGTGATGGGACAGGGCACAGAGATCAAATTTACAGCTTATACAAGATCCAGATTCTTCTCTACTACTGTCCCCGATTATAATCTCATTCTTTATTCATCGCAAAAATCCATTCTGTAATATTCTATAGGCCTACCTCAAAATGGGAGTCTTTGCATGTCTTTTAAATGCAAATTTAAAAAATTTTAAAATGATAAAATAAGAGTTTTGACAATGAGGATGGACATTACACACACCAATGTCAAATGGATTCTTACTATACTTACTCAAACTTCAGTTGTGATCCCAAATCACTTCACTCTTGTGTTAGCAAGTAAGGACTATTCTGAAGTTTTTCTCTGCTTCATTCATTGGTTTCTTTACAAAGTTCTTCTGACAATGGACGTCTCTCTGAATTTACTAAATTAGAATGTTTTACTTACAACAACTAGTATACTATCCTTTAACCCTCCATTATAACAATCAGTATTACCTATTTAACATTTACTTTCTGCTTTCTATTCTTGGGTCTGAATATGGGAACTTGGACAGTCCATTTTGGACAGTAGCCAATAAAGACACTTTCTGATTTTATATTAATGATTTCTGGATTTAGTCCATGACCTTCCACCATAACTTTGTTTACTTCCTTAACTAAAGTTTTCTGTGCCTCTGAAACCTCTGCTATATATCTCTTCTTATCTACATGATCTTGTTTAAAATTTATGAATCATATTTATTAGATAGTTTGTGATGTTTCTACTTTTTAGTGAAGTTCAGCTTCCTGACCTGGACTTATGACAGGCTTTCCTAGGGATGGAAATAATGAAAAGATAATAATTACTTATTATAACTTACAGAGTAATGGAGTGTCTTTTACTCCAAGTTGTTATGAATATATGCGTACCTTTACAATGACTATGTAGCCCAAATGTGAAGCACCATCTTTACTTGTTCTTTATATTGTGTCTTTTTCTTACAATTTTCCAAAAGAGGAGCTTTCTTTCAAGTTCTTATTTAAAAATGTATATTATATTTTGATCCTTTACTAACAGTGAATTTTAAAAAATGCATGCTTTGCATATATATATAATTTATGGTTTAACTAACTCTAGAGAATATTGTCCTGACCTTTATCTTTTGTGGTAAAGTTGATCATGTATTTATTGTCATAGACATAAGTACGGTTTTTATTGATGTCTGTTACCATGCCAAAGATCATCCGTCTCAAGATCACCTTTCTCTTAGGACCGTATCACTGTTCGGTACAAGATCCTATGAAATGTCCAAAGATCAAGTCATGTTTTTCTCAAGAAACACGTACGTACGATTCAGAGAAGTCAACACAGGTTGAGTAACTGTAGGACACTTGACATCGGGAGGTCGGAGGAGACCGGTACCCTAAGAGGTTCCGTTCTTATGACCTCACCCAACGGTACGGGACAGGTCCCTTATAAGGGATGGGTCCCTAGCTTGGATCCAGAGGGCGTAACATCCATCTAAGAAATGTCTTATTCGGTGTTTCAGAGAATTCAGAGGATATAACCTTCCGCCCGAGAAATGGTGATCGACCCTTCGACAAAAATTGACTTGTTCTCCTTAATTTAATAACGTAAAGATGGGAATTTAGAACCCGGAAGTGTCGGAGAACTAAACTTTAGACATCAGGAAACATAGTTGACTGAAAAACTTCTGTTAAGTTTTGTTGACTTCTGGAAGTTTAAGAATTCTTAAGACCCGAAAAATCAAAAACAAAAAGTGAAATTGCACCTCGGACACTCACGTGCGAAGGACCCACCGTGGTCATCATTTTCTGGACGGACGGTTACGTCCTCGTCCAAGTAAGGGACCCAGTCCTTCTTGGGACCTCTTCCTTTACCGTTGGGTGAGGTCAAAAGAACGGACTTCTTAGGGTACCTGTGTCCTCGGACCGTCCGATGTTAGGTATCCCGACGTTTGCAGCTTGTGGTGCTTTCGCTGAATCGTACTTACTTAGGATAATTTACTGGTGGCGTATGTAAAATCAAAATTAAAATTTAAAGATAAAAATATGGATATTTAAGTAAATAAATTAAAAGAAAAAACTTTAATTGTACCATTTAAACTAGTCACTGTTCAGTTCCCTCTATTTTAAATATTAAAAGTGTTCACTATTGCTCTCTTTGCTACTAAAATATAAAAACAATTTATTGAATTTTATTATTTGGTACTACTAAGTACTGTCTTAAAAAAAGGATAAGATTCCTAAAAAATTCCGTTCTATTACGAACTTATACTAAAGACTTTAGACCTCTCCCATAGTTTTTTCTTACTTTTAGTCTGTATATCACTAAAAATTTGTAGCAAGTCTTGGATGTTGAGTATACGTCACGGACGTCATTCTGACTGACCGTTGTAACGAGAAGTAAATTTCCAGAGAGAGTTAGTATACGTCAAAGTACGTTTAGAAACGAGACGAGAATCAAAATAGAGAGGTCTTCGTTTACTGACATGAAAAAGAAACGATTAATCAGTCTCTCTCTTTCTCTCTCGTTCAATCGAGGGCAAATAAAAACCTTATACAGTAAAATACGGTCTACGAAGAACTCTAAACATGGTGTTTGTAGACTTTAAATTAATCTTGTAAGTAGGAAATCTAACACAGTGACACTAAACGGGGGAACAAGTAAAGTATACGATATATAGACTGTGTACTTTTCCTTTTTTAAGTAAAACCATCACGTTTATGTTGAGACAACGGTAACTCTCCATACCCTATCTTCTGTGGCCCCTCTGTTAACCGACTTGTTTACGAAGGGAAATCTCCCATTTGTCAGTCTGACATCTTGACTTCACAGTCGAGTAGTCTGTAATTTAAAAGAATGTCAATCGACCACTAATGTCGCATACATCAGTACTAAGGAATGTTGTACCGTTAGATTCCCTTTAACAAGAAGTACAAGTATAGAGAATCACTGAACTTACATTAACGATGTCTTCTTTCATTGTTGTGTTTTATCAGAAACTTATTAATTCTTTTAGAATTATAAAGTGTAGTGTCTTCGTCGAACAAAATATTGGTTCTAGGAAACCTTAGATAAATTACTACAAAGTTCAGGGACGTCAGAACCCTTCAAACTAGTGTTAACTTTGGTACTTCCATACCTTTTTTGACGACAACAATTTGAACTGGGTTACCTTTATCAGTATACTACATTACACAGGGATCTAACGGACGGACGGGGGATGTTGGAGTCATTAGTGGATAGATCTATTTCCGAGAATGGAAGTGTCGACTTACTTTCTAAATCCTCTCGGTCGATCTTCGTTTACCCGATGAATATCAGGGAACCCAATCTCCTTCGGTCCGTTTTCTCTCAATCAGGGTTCCAATGACTTTAACTGAAAATGTTTCATCGGTATCTTCGTTTTGTGACTCTACTAAACAATAGTCTTGGTTTTTGACAACTTTTACAAATCTTCCCAGTATGGAGACTTTACTGTTACTCTTTGGAACAAAATTCATCGATATGTTTTCGATGGGGTAGAGTGAGAGAACCCCCCTAATGTACAGTGTAATTTACCTTATAGAACCTGATGAGACCCATAAACTAAATACTCTGGTAGTACACGACCTTATTAACCCTCTTAGAGTTCTTATATACCTCCGAAACCCATTTTGTTTATTTCCTTAAGAAGGGAGGATTCAATACTTGTAATCTGACTTGTAAGTAGTAACACCCGTAGACGTCTATTTAAAGACTTAGTGTCTTGATGACGACAGGATCGTCCGGATAACGGTACACCTTACCCCTTAAAACAAAGGTAATCTCATTTTAAGTTTCTTAGGATACTTAAAACTCCTAACGTTCTAAACTCTTTATGTTGATATACCCCTATGTAGACAATGGAAGAAGAATATGGACTTCCTTTGTCATAATTATAATTTTAGTTTCTTCAGTGGTTGACTCTTAGTCGTACTACAGAAGTAACGTACCATCTTACTGAGAGTCTCAGGTAAAGACTTCTCTACGATCATTTAACTTTATAATCGAAGACCCTAATGTTTTACTACGTTTAAAAGTAAAATGAAAAATGTATAAGAAAAATGAAAAGATTCATAATTTAACGTTTTAACGTTATATTTACATGTCTATTTATGTGATAGTGACCACAATATAAAAACATTTCCGTAATACGAATGTGAAAATGTAATTATCTATATACTATAGTTTTAATATATTAAATTAAATATTTAATATTTAAATAAATATGAATATGTTAAATTAAATGTCTCCTACTCTACCAACCTACCGTAGAGACTGAGTTACCTGTACTCAAACTCGTTCGAGACTCTCAACCACTATCTGTCCCTTCGGACCGTACGACGTCAGGTACTCCAGCGTTTCTTACTCTGTACTGACTCGCTGATTTAACTGACCTGACTTCTAGTTTATATTTCTTCATGGACTTATAAACAACATTGAAGAATTTACTTTGAGATTTAATATGATGGGTATGAAGAAGTCAAAATTACTGGAGCAAGTTTCTTAGACACGCTTAATAAGGAGGTTTAGAAAACTAGTCAAGTCAAATCAGTGAATCAGTATAGACTGAGAAACACTGGGGTACCTGACGTCGTGCGGTCCCAAGGGACAGGGAGTGGTAGAGGACCTCTAACGAGTTTGAGTACAGGTAACTCAACCATTACGGTAGGTTCGTCGAGTAGGAGACAGTAGAGGAAGAGGAGGGTTGAAGTTAGAAAGGGTCGTAGTCCCAGAAAAGGTTATTCAGTCAAGAAACGTAGGCCACCGGTTTCATAACCTCAAAGTTGAAGTCGTAGTCAGGAAAGTTACTTATAAGTCCTGACTAAAGGAAATCCTACCTGACAAAACTAGAGGAATGTGAGGTTCTCTGAGAGTTTTCAGAAGAGGTTGTGGTGATAAGTTTTCGTAGATAAGAAGACCGTGAGTTAAAAGAAATATCAGGTTGAGAGTGTAGATATGTTCTGATGACCTTTTTGGTATCGAAACTGATCTACCGTTTCATTACAGAAACAACCGTTTTATTGCAGAGACGAAAAATTATATGATAGATCCAACCAGTATCGAAAAGAAGGTTCCTCGTTCGGAGAAACTTAAAGTACCGATGTCAGAGGTAACAAAAGGGTAGATAAACTACTCCGTTCTACGGTACTAGAATCGAAAAACTTACAACTTAAAATTCGGTTGAAAAAACGAGAGAGAGGAGAAAGTGAAAGTAGTTCTCGAGACATCAAGAAGTAAGAGACGGTATTCCCACCACAGTAGAACTATGGACTCCAATAACTATAAAGAGGGTTGTTAGAACTAAGGTAGAACACGAAGTACGTCGGACCGTAAAGTGTACTATATGTGGAGTACATTCAATTTATTCGTCCCACTGTTATATGTTGGAACTGTATGAGGAAAGGGATAAACCTTAGTCAGACAACAAAGTACAGAGTAAGATAAGTTAGTTTACAAACGTAAATTTACGTCATAAAACGTGAATGATAGAAGAAAAACGAAACTCTTTTTTAATTCGGCATAACTCCAGAACCTTATATAATCGTATTTTTATTTGTTTTTCATGGAAAATAGAAATGTATATTATAAATTTTGAACTTCGGTTCACTTTTTGTATAAAAAAAGTTTGTTTCTTACCTTTAAAGACAACTATTAAAACAAACCCATTAACATTTCCATATATTAAAAAACAATCGTTAAAATTTTTACCTGTCATGATTTAAATCCATTTATAAACAACTAACACAGAATTCGAAACACTTTTGATATGGTGTAAATATTTCTACGAAGGTAAAAACATTTACGTACTTATTAAAGAAATCGATATTGACATTCGATATGGTCCCTAACTTGGGTCCAGAGGGTGAAACACCCGTCTGCGAAATGATAGACTCGGTGGTCCCTTAGGGTTGACATTCGATTTCCTTTACTTTAATATTTTTCCATACTAATGTAATTATTTCAGTTAGTTTGTATATTTCATGATATAGTGAAGACATTAACTACTATCGTAATAAAAATAAATTATGAAATTATCGATTGAAATATCTTATGTTTAAGATACTCGTTAAATAAAAAAATTAAAAAGTAAATTTATCATCTTTCGTTAAGTGTTTTTTGGTACCTAGTTCTAAATAAAGGTGTTTATTAAAGTGTTATACAGAACACCTACCATGGATACACTGGACTAGTGAAAGTAAAGATATTGATATAGGACATGACACTCTCGATTCTCTCTCTCTCTCGGTTCACGAGTCTTCTCTCGATTCAGGAGTTTCTTACATAGTTAAATAAAATTGTCTTAATTGGCGATACGGTACTTTTCGTTGATAAATTAAAATTTCAAAAAAAAAGGGAAACCAATCAAAGGAGGTTTTAGATTATTCCTTTAAGATGTGATAGTGTACTAAGTTATATTCCACTGGATATACAGGGGTCGTTGTAGAAGTAGAGTACTAAGAGGTCGTCACCGTGAAAATCGTGGATGGTAAACTAGTCCTTCCCGAAGGGTTCACGACGACACCTTTCCTAGGGGGACGGTTACGTCCTCTGAGTTTTCTACACCCAGGTTAGGGACCCAGTCCTTCTAAACGGCGTCCTACCTTACCGAACAGGTAAGGTCATAAGAACGGACCTTCTAAGGTACCTGTGTCTTCGGACTGTCCGATGTCCAGAACCCCAGTGTTTCTCAGCCTGTATTGGTCGTACGTATTTAAACTAGTCTCGAAGAATAGGGTTCACATCAGACCTACCAAAATTATTTTAAACTCCTTGTCGTCGATGTTACAGTATCAGTTTTTTAATACAAACGACTTCTTCTTCTCTAAAAACAATATTTTTAAGAGTAACGAAAAGATTACTTTTTTAAGTATTCTAATAAAAGTGAAAGTTTCGAGTCACATCGTTCTGAGGTTATCATACTCTCGTATTTTTGACATATAAAACCTTATCAATTAATTTCACTATATTAAAAGAAATGTACGAAGACTGATTATAAATTTATTATTTTGTGAGATTAAGTACAGAAGTCAAAACAACTCCACATTCACTGTTTTAACATTGCATGAATTTCATATGTTACACATAAACATATGTATTTGTATCTCTTCCTAGAGTTGGTAACTCAATACAGGTAGTGGAGCACATATATGTAAAAAGGAGAAACCACTCTTGTGTTCAGATGAGAGTATTTATAAGTCGATATGTTATATCATAATGGTTGATATTAGTAGTACAATATGTATACTAGGAGTTTATAATAAGTAGAATATCGACTTTCACATATAGGTAAATAGTCGAAGAGGACAAGGGAGATAGGGGTCGTAGAACGTTTGTGGTAAGATAGTAAAGATACTGTAAAAAAGGGGGTCTTAAGCGTATCTTCATTATAGATAGTGTGTTATAAACGTCAAGAGACAGAATGAATAAAGTGAACCGTATTATAGTAGTCCCAAGCAGGTAAAACAAGATTTACCGTCTCAAAGGAAGATAAAATTTTGACTTATTACAAGGTGACAAATGTATATCTTTTGAAAAATATAGGTGTCCGTAAATCTAATAAAAGTATGAACTTATAACACTTATTACGACGGTATTTGTGCCACCATGTTTATAGAGAAACTTCAGTAATAAAACAAAAGAGACGTATATATGGTTCTTCACCCTATCAAACTAGTATACCATCAAAATAGAAATTAAAACAGTCCATAGAAATATGGTAAGTAAGGGTGATTGTCACATGTTCCAAAGGAAAAAGAGGTGTAGGAATAGTCGTAAATAATAATGAACAGAAAAACAATTATCAGTATGATTGTTCACACTCCACTACAGAGGAAAACCATAACTAAACGTAAATGAACTCCTAATTACTACAACTCGTAAAAAAACAAAAAAGCAAAAATAAAAAAAAGCACATGGGTATACAGAAGAAACCTTTTCGTAGATAAGTTCGGGAGACGAGTAAATATTTACTAAACAATAAAACGATAATTGAACTCAAGGACCATATAGAACCTATATTTAAGGAATAGTCTATAAACCAAAAGTTCATAAAAGACGGTAAGAAATACAATTGAAACGTAAAGTAAGCACCAAAAGAAAGAATACGTCTTTGAAAACTCAAACTACATCACGGTGAACAAATAAAGAGATATAATGAAAAGGAAAAACACAGATTGGGTTTTTTAGCAATGGTCCTGATACAACCGAAACCACCTTTGGAAAAACAACATTATCCTGTCTCATAAGTTTTTATTCAGACAATATACAGTCAGGATATCTACTGTGTACAGATCTTAAAGGTATAAAGAAGACTTTAAACATTTATTAAAAGTACTCAAATTTATCAATATAAGTCAAGTCAAGTCAAGTCAACGAGTCAGCACAGTCTGGGAAACGCTGGGGTACTTAGCGTCGTGCGGTCCGGAGGGACAGGTAGCGGTTGAGGGTCTCAAGTGAGTCTGAGTGCAGGTAACTCAGTCACTACGGTAGGTCGGTAGAGTAGGAGCCAGCAGGGGAAGAGGACGGGGGTTAGGGAGGGTCGTAGTCTCAGAAAAGGTTACTCGGTTGAGAAGCGTACTCCACCGGTTTCATGACCTCAAAGTCGAGGTCGTATACAATTATAAATTTATTAAACTTGAGATCGAATATGAAGAATGACAAAGAAGTAAGAAACTCGTAGTCAATGGAGTATAGTTATTACACTAAATACTGTCACGAAAGGAGTTTCCTAATGTATCATTAAATGTATCTTTTAATTAAATTAATTTATCCATACATATGACAACATATTATTTATACTTGTCCAACTCCACTATGAAGGTATTGGTAATAAAAATAAAAACTAATTAAAGGTGTATACAAAAGATTCTACGTTTCTTGAAATCCAAAAAAAATTTATGGGATTTTAGGTAGACCATGATCTTAGTGGACCCTTCAACATCTGGGACCTTATTTAAAAATTTTCGGTTTTTTTCGTCTCGTATCATTACGAAAAACTACATATTGATAATCTGTTATATATACCCTAGCAGACACCACGTGTGATTTTTACACCAGAAAAATTTATATGGTATCTAGGGAGATCTCAAGGATCCTCTATGACTAGATGTAAAAGATTCTTTGAGAGGTCGACTAGGAATCTAAGTGGTATTTAACTGTTAGTTGTATTTTATCTGATTAGTTCGACATTTTCTATACAACATTCTTTACTCTACAGTAGTATCCACACCCCTCTGTCGTTTAATCGGGTATACCACACAAGTCCGGGAGGACGGGGTGTAAAACATTTATTACTAATACATTGTCGACTCTAGTGATTATCGTGACGCGTACGCAGTGCTCCATGACCGAACCAGTGGTCGACGACACACTTATGGGGTCATACTCGAAGTGGTACTTTCGGGACCGACGAAGACGTAACCTCGATGTAACTTCTGTAGTACCAATACAATATGTTCCGATCCAATACCGATACAATATCGATATAATGCCGATATTGTATCGATATAATACAATACAATATCGACACAATGGCCTCTTCTTTTACCGTTGGGTTTACTTGCCTCCTCGGACCATCCGACGTTAGGTACCCCAGTAATTCTCAACCTGTACTGACTCGCTGAAGTGAAAGCGAAAAGTGAAAGTACGTAACCTCTTCCTTTATCGTTGGGTGAGGTCACAAGAACGGACCTCTTAGGGTCCCTGTCGCCTCGGACCACCCGACGGCCAATACCCCAGCGTGTCTCAGCCCGTGCTGACTTCGCTGAATCGTCGTATCGATACAATACAACACCGATACAATACAATATCGATACGATACAACACCGACGAAGATACCGACGTCATGGTCGGTCTTTTCTTATTTACACAGACGTCAAGGATATCGAGGAGTCCAGAAGGTCGGAGAAAACGGATGGGACCCAAGTCGCTTATAACACTTATCGTTCTGTCAACCACAGTTCTTGTCCTAGTCGTTGTGTTACCCCTTTTCTAATTTCTCATGACGTATCCGTTCATAAGTTATCTCCTGTCTCATATACTAAACAAAGAATATTCTCATGTATCGTAAACGTCTTTTTCGTAAAAAAAAAAGGTAAACATTTTTGATTTTACGTCTTTATCCCTAAAGAACTAATACCCTTGGTCATTCAACCCTATCTTTGTGAACTTAAATTTCAGTAACACAAGACTTCTGTATCTACTAAGAGTTATTTAGAAATATTAAACTTATTTAATTATTATGGAATTCACTTCCTGACTCCTCAAGTTTCCACAAGAGACTTTATTTGTTATAATTAGTAAACAAAGTTTATGAAGGATATTTTGATAAACAAAAAGAAAGGGAGGTACATATTGTTGAGAGTTATACTTATCTATCAGAGTATTTATTGTCTTATCATTTAAGTCCGAGTCTATCTAATTTCATTGACTGAACTGAAGGACATCGATGAGTCACTTGGGTATAAAAGAAGGAAGGAAACCTGTAACGGAGAAGTGTAGTATTTTATTAGAGATGTCACCCTGTCGTAGAACACGTTTCATTCAAATTACGATGTCGTCAGTTGTGATAGATCAAGAAACACTTAGAATAAAAGATTTACTTTAACGAACACAAGGAAATCTTATGTATAACAAGATATCCTTAATCAAAGATAAAAGACCCCTTTCTTTCGAGATCAATAAAGTCATTTCCAACATAAATAAAACAACGTATTTATATCGTTTATGATGAACCACAAAAACATTCAAAGAAGACCTTCGAAGTTCAGAGATGTATATTGGTATTGTAACAAAACTTTTCACCTTTTTGAAGAAAATAGAAAGGTTTCGAGTCGGTCAACTAGGATTCGGACGTGATTGGTCGTTAGATATTAATAAAAGTACTAACCAAACGAGTCTTCGGATCTATTAATGAGACTCCACTCCTATCAATTACTCATGTTGTATAATTGGATATAAATTACGAAGAAAAGTTTTTACTCTAACACTACAGTTAAATCCAACGTTAGTGGTCCAGATGTGTAGTGACTTAGTAGTAGTTGTATTAAACGTAACTATCGGAGTATCCATAATTCTGTAAAGATTTGACTCTGAATTCTTCTCAGTCTTTATTTCAGATTTTAAGAGTATAGAGTTTTGACGTTAAAATTCTTTACTCTCCCCGAATGTTTGATAACAGTCCGACATTGAAACATTACATCAGATGAATTAACCAAGAGTCTTAAAAAGGGTAGTAAAAAGTTATTAAGAATTCAAAAAGAGGTCCATTCAATTTCTGATCAAGAATAATTTTTCGTCTTTCTTCCTTCCTTCTTCCTTTCCTTCCTTCCTCCCTCCCTTTTTCACTCCCTCTCTCCTTACTTCCCTCTTTATGATTACATAAAAAATGTCATAAGTTTTCCGACTTAGTAGACCTGTTAATTATTGAAGATTGATAGTTAAGAAGAACAAAGGAACACCGAGTCGACCCTTTCTTAGACGGACGTTATACCCTCTGGACCCAAACTATGGACCCAACCCTTCTAGGGGACCTCTTCCCTTTCCGACGGGTGAGGTCATAAGACCGGACCTCTTAAGGTACCTTAGGTACCCCAACGTTTCTCAGTCTGTGTTGACTCGTTGAATTTTTTTTTTTTTAGTCAAGGAGAAATGTTGAATCTACTCAGGATTTCTTAAGTGTGGAGTTTTTCATTTGTCTTAACTTAACAATATTAGATTAAGAAGTTTTGTACCAATTTTTTTTTACTACGAAGATTAATGACCTTATGTAATGTCTCTAACAGCATAAAAAAAAAAGACATTTACATATACCTTAATTTAAACCTTGGTATCGATTTAATGCACTTTATAAAATGGAGTACAAACTCCCGTTCCTTTATACACGTATAACATAATAAAGAACAAAGATTAGTACTGTGTTTTTTAGATTTATGGAGTTTCAAATTCCCATAACTGATTAAACCTTATATACTATATATTTACAAAGTTCTTACATCACTAAAGTGCTTGTTATTTTTATTACTTGTGTTGAATTCTGAGTATGTTTAAAAGTGAATTTTTATAAAACCACTTTCATATACCACTTAATAAGTCTGTCACCGAAGTTTAGAAGTAAAGTCAAAAGTATACATCTATTGTACGGTTAAATTAACAAAGAGTCATTACTGACAGATAAACTTATGCATAAGTCTGTGACCATACATTTTAGACATGGGTATTGGTCCTTTATTCCATCTTTAACTCCATAAAGGCATTAGTTTATGACTTGTTTCATATTGTATGTTTACTAAAGAAGTCTACAACACTTATTCTATATAGTTTTGTGAATTATTCTAATTTTTATAAGATTATTATTACTTTTGTAATTCTATATTTAACAACCTTAGTCTCTTTATAACTCTAAACAACTATCTTATCTTTGTTAAATATGACCATATCACATAAATTTCATAAAATATAAGATACAGATAATTTAACTTATTATACATCTGTAATTTTAGATTCCGTCATAAAGTTTATGGTCTAATATCCTAATACAAATAAAGTATATGAAATTATTAGATGTACCTATGTTCTGGGGACATTTATTCTTGTTCTATTAGACACATAACAGTCACGGCTTTTTCTTTTCTCCGTAGTTGACTGTAAACGACTGTACCTAAAATCTTATCTTGGGGTTCTACTCTCTTCGAGTCCGACTGGGATCCGATTTAATATGTCCCTACATCGAACGGAATGATTGAGAGGATGGAAGTAAAATAAAATTATGACCTTTCGACATACATTGTATTTTAAAAGGTAGAATATGTAAATTCACATTTTAAGTCACTGTGACTTCTACTATAAGTGGTAGAACACGGTAGTAGTGATAAAGTTCTTAAAAATAGGGTGGCTTTTCTTTCAACTGGGTGATCTTTTATTAAGAGGTAAAGGACATGAGCATCGAGGACTGTTGGAGATTAGTTAAGGATAAAGAAATCTAAGTACCTAGGTTAAAGGTCACACTCCTTCCTCAAAGGAGAGGAGTGTCACATTGTTCGATTAGGTTTGGATATTGTTGGATAAGAGACTATGGTCCACCTTTGAGATGTTAAAACGAGTTAAGAGAACGACAGATGGACCCGTTGGATAGTCCGTACTGTCCAATTCCCACGTCATGTTCTAACAGGTTGGGGATGTGTGTGTGGTGAAGTCTGTGGTCAGGGGTCACGTTCAATGGGGACACGGGAACTGAATACCCGGGGTCTAGTCTCTAAGATTGTTGTAAGAGAAACCTGAAGTCTGAGGTAAACGTTTGGGTAGTACAGTGGACATGATCGGTTTATCGATATTTAGCTTTGAAGGGTATTGTAGAGGGAACCCAAAATACACTATCTTACTTCTCCTTTTCAATTTTAAAATGCATTGGAGGAAGAGGAAGACGGAGACATTGAGTCGAACGGGGAACGTTTCAGATCTAATGTATCCAGTGGCTCAGAGTCTTTCACCCCTGAACGTTATAATCCTTGACCTCGAATAGAGTGAGTGGGAACAGGACGAGAAACGTTAGTGGGTCGGGGACGTTTGGACGAATTAGTACGGACAGGTCCAGTCTGTAGGGGGAGGGGTAGTACTGACGACAAGGAAGCGCACTTTAGGGAATCAAATTTGGTCGGATAATTCTCGATCACAACGGGTGATGTCAGACAGATAATTTTGAGATTAGGAAAACAAACCCCGAGTCTCGGACCTCACAATTGAGGAGACCCGGGCGACCGCATTATTTGGACTCAAGAGGTTGAGAGACTCACACCACGAACCAAAGACGTTGTTCTTGTGGAATGTCTGAGTCTTTTTGTGAAATGAATGATTTTCTAATAATATTTTATATCTAATATATATCTAATGTAAAATATATTTATATTTTCTTATATTGTGTTCTTTTCAGTCGACCTTCTCTATGTGTTCCGTTTCATTCATTCTTCTTGGTACCTTTAAGGTACGAGGTGAAAAGGGTTTAGAAGTGGACAAGTCGTTGGACCTTCGAGAGACTTAAGACGATAAACGTAAAGATAACTTCGAAGCAATGCATTCGTATTGAGTAATTTAGTAATCGGTGACTAGGTCCGAGGTCGGAGAGAGTGGAGTCCTTCCAGTCACGTCCTGACTTTGAAGGTTAGGAGTTTAGTGTCCCGAGACCGTTAGTCTAAGGTAGGAATCCACTCCAGGTTTTCACTGGAATAATTGTATCGTTTTATGTCGAAACAACGAAAGGTACAAATCCTGTAAGGTTCCTGAACCTGTACGACTCGCTGAGAAAAAAGTTCCTAAAATTCCCGAGACGCAAGATTACCTTCTGTTTTATACATAAAGAATAATCTCTAATGCTAGTATATTACTTAAACGATAAGATCTATAAAGGATACTTATCTTTGATATAAAAAGAATTGAAAGGGAAAAGGAAGGAAAAGGAAGTCAGTGAATCGAGGTGTAAGTTGTTATCAACTATTTTAGAGGTGGACATGTCGCGGATGAGGTAAGATGGTGGGTTTCGAGGTCTAACTTTTTAGTTAGTAAATTGAGTCAATAAACGGTGTTTTCTTAGACGGAAGTGAGTTCAAAACACTTGAACTCCGGTAACATAATTTAATCACAGGTGACTTGACTTTTTTTTTTTTTTTTTTCACTTAATGTAACAAAGAAGACAATCCATCCATCTTATCCCTTTTCCTCAGGTTTTACCACCACCGATTTTCTGTTTCTTCTCCTTTCGGGCGCCTTTATCTTGTTTTCTTCTAGACTCCTGGAGCCCATTTTGTTTGCTGTGAGGACCGATCGGGTTAAATGTATCCTGTCCGGGTCCCTCTCTTTTTGTTACGTTTCTCTTCGGCTTCGATCGCGAACACGTGCGCGAGAGAGAGAGAGAGAGAGAGAGAGNCCTCTAGGTTGGTCAGGTAGGATTTCCTCTAGTCAGGACTCACAAGTAACCTTCCTGACTACGACTTCGACTTTGAGATTATGAAACCGGTGGAGTACGTTTCTCAACTGAGTGACCTTTTCTGTGACTACGACCCTTTATAACTCCCGTCCTCCTCTTCCCCTACTGTCTCCTACTCAACCAACCTACCGTAGTGACTGAGTTACCTGTACCCAAACCCATCTGAGACCCTCAACCACTACCTGTCCCTCCGGACCGCACGACGCCAAGTACCCCACCGTTTCTGAGTCTGTGTTGACTCGCTGACTTGACTGACTGACTTGACTGGAGAGACCGGAGGAACCTCGTCAAAAGAGTCTTCGTGATTCTACGACAGATCACCAGAGCCTCAGGATTTGTAGATAGAGGTGGTCTATTTTATTGATGAAAGTCCAACACTGACATAAAAAATCAACTGTGGAAGTGTGAAATATTACTTTTTGCAAAAACAAAAACAAAAGTCTTGTTCAGTAAAATTGCAACCCAAGATAAGGGTCCACCGAGTCACCATGTCCAAGGTAGACGATTCCGCCCTCTATGTCTTCTGTGTTCAAGTTAAGGACACAGACCTCCTAGGGGACCTCTTCCTCCACCGTTGGGTGAGGTCATAATATCGGACCCTTTCGGGAATCTGTCTTCTCGGACTACCCGATTTACAATCTACGTTGACTCGTGTGTATGTAAAATTGTAATCTGTAATTGGATCTTAATATTATAGACACGGACATTAGAGACACGGTCTACTTTAAATATAATCTGTCCCTTAGGATTGATCAAACCATAAACTTTTACAACTTCCTTAAATCCAAAGAGAAGTCAGTGAGTTTAAAACTCTATTTACCTAAATCATAAACTAGTACTCTAAGAAACTATAAATACTCCTTATTGTCTATGTACTTTTAAGTCTAGTAGGTTTGGTAACATAAGCAATCCCAGGTGTTCCCCGAGTATCACATAATAAATTTTTACCGGGTAACACCACTGGACTATTTGTTCCCTACTACAGTGTCACCGGTGTAATGGGACCACCGTAGGACAAAGAAGGAATCCCGTTATAGGATAAAAAGGGACGACCACGGTCGAAGAGTTCCGATAAACTAGTGGATTGGCACTCTGGGGAGACTGATGCACTAGTGTCGACGCCCGATTTCTATTAGATTCCGGGAAGGGAAGCCCTATGTTAAAGGGTAGCTATCCCACATTCTTCCCGACCGAAGTTTCCATCTCGTGACCAAAGAGAGATTTCAGTCAGTGAAAGAAAGAAGGATTTTATTTAGAAAGACCCGGACTTACGGGCTGAGTGACAGAAAAGGAAACACGAGCGGAATGTCATAAATTCCGACTATAAAGAAGTTTTTATGAGATTCAAAAGAATCAGTCAGGAAGACTGAAAATGATGATATCGTGGTGTGACCGAGTAAACGAAGTAGAAATCACTCTCGAACAAGAATGACTCTCGAGAATCCGTGAACGTCCTTTGTAGTAGACTTTTGTTCTTTACTTCCTTTTTCTTCTTTCCTTCTAACTAAAAAGTATTTTGTGTCTTATACATCTTTTACGTCGTAGTCAATTTGGAGTGTGGATTTTTAGTTTGTGGGAACTTCACAAAAAGTAAACCACCGATGGTAGAACCTCTGTAAGTTCGTCTCGACCGAAGTACCTGTACACCGAACATGTCAGTGTGTCCCGGAGGACGAGACTACAGGAAACACGAACCAACCTACTGGATGGACGAAACGTAACCTTGAGAATTATTAAATAATTTTTCCCGAGGTATAAAAGGAAAACGTGACATTGGACGAGATGTAAGTCCATTATTTTAATTAAGTTTATAACACAAGTGTAAAGAGGGTTACATTTGAATATGAACCATTCGTATACAGATTTTCAAGTTCGTTATTGAGGACCATATAAGTAAATTTCAGTATTTATGAAGATTCGGATAGATGTGTATCTTTTACATGATTCATGTTGTTTTATTAATAATACCTTTTCTTGATTTGGACCTCTTTTTCTTTCACTCGCACACACGTCACTCTTGTCTAAGTGTTACTTTAATTAGTTTCTCTTTCTTAAACTCGGGTTCCTGAACGTCCGAAACCTCCCCGTGAGGTAGAGACGGTCCCCTTCCTTTAGTCTAAGAACGTACTCTCCTGGTATAACAACTCGTTTGATCCAACACACATACACACACACACACACACACACACACGCGCGCGCGCGCGCGAGTCAGGGAGTTAACACAGACTGAGAAACTCTAGGGTACTTCATATTGAACGGTACGAGAAGACAGGTTCACTAAAAGGTTCGTTCTTATGACCTCACCCAACGGTAAAGAAGGAGGTCCCCTAAGAGGGTTGGGTCCTTAGTTTGGGTGTAGAGAAGAGGACTCAGAGGACGTAACCGTCCGTCTAAAGAAATGGTGGCACGATGGATCGTTCGGGTAATCGTAAATCAGATGTGATTTTATGTGTGTCCGGTTAGGTTATGAAACATTTAACTCGAACCTCTCCAAAGACCGGACATGCTCGTATCTATTTTAGGAGGGTTTTAAGTTTAGATGTATTAGGTACACCCGTACCGAAGATAATCCTTCAGGAACAATTAATAATTTAACTACGTATAAAAACGCTGGGTGTCCTTTTTTTTTAATCGATTAGTCTAACGTGTTCATTAATTGTAGTTCTTTGTTAAGTTTTTGCAAACACGATAAAAGTTTCCTATTGGTATTCTCTTACAGAGGTACATCCTGTCCCTCCGTCTCACGTGTCTAAATTTGTCTATAAAACAAATTTAATATCACGTTAAAGTTCAGAGTCCTTTCGTTTTACAGATTGTGAAAGTTATTGAATAGGAAACAAACTTTATTATCGTGTCATTTGGACTTAATTGGTTCCTTCTTTTAAAAGATTTTATCTTTGAACAAAGAGGACAAGTCCTTCCTTAATAATAGTAATTTTTATACATTTATGTTATATGACTTAATTTTAATGAGATCTTAAACTTATCTTTTTGATATTAGTTACTCGTCGTACTTCCTTTTCAATAAGATACTTTGTAGGATGTAAGGATACATGTATTTTTAAATGTTTATTCTAAGATTTTGAAGATTCAAAATCCGTTATAAGTACGTTTTTTTATTAATGTGATTAAGTAGATATAATAACAAAGGAACTTAGTACTCTGACCTCTCGTCCCACATATCAAAAATATTTTATTCGTTTTACATGAACTCTCTGTTTATGAACGCTTTGACGATCCCAAATTTAGGACTGAGAGAGAGAAACATCGTCAACTCAAACCCTTTGACAAATGTCAGAAACTCAGAGTGTAAAAAGTAGTAAACGATTACTATTACTATCGTTTTTAGAGTACCCTGAACAGACTCTTAATTTACTTAATCATCTATATTTCACGAATTTCACCATTTTGTTTTTTCCATAATAATAACAAAATAATAGTATTACATCGTTCGGAACTCTGATTGTATTGTTAGTACTTTCCGGTGGGTCTCCTTCACTAAAAACTTTGACTTTCAATTTAACGGGTTGTTTACGATGTACGATAAACACATGATATCGTATACAACGAACTAACTAGAGTATATTTTCTGGAAATCTTTTGTCTCAGACACGAACTCAGCGGTAACGTAATGATTACGTTTGAAGGCAGAGGTTTTTATCACGATTCAACTTTACGGGTATACTGACGTTGATAGACGTATGAACAAAGGTTCATTATACCTTTCCGATAAAGGAAGGGTCCACCGAGTCACCATTTCCTAGGTGGACGGTTACGTCCTCTACGTCCTCCACGCCCAATCTAGAAACCCAGACCTTCTCGGGGACCTTCTACTTTTACCGTTGGGTGAGGACATAAGAACGGCCTTTTTAGGGTACTTGTCTCTTCGGACCACCCGATGTCAGATAACCCAACGTTTCTCAGTCTGTGATGACTCGTGTGTGTGTACCTAAGAAATTCTTTCCTATTTTCTTCTTCAGTAATTCTAAAGTCATTCTACTCCTTTAGACTGGTCTCTTCACTTTGACGTCCAGTCTTAGACATCTACTCTTATGGATGTGACTTACGGATGTGACTCTGACGGTAAGTTCAAAGAATTAGGGGAGTAGTTACTTCGAGTTTGATTGTGACCCCTAGTCCTCTTGAAGATCAAAGACTAGGGATGAACATGTTCCTATAACAGAATATTGTAAATATCATTATTGAGAGAGGTGACAACTTTTACGGCTTATTTCCCTATTTAGAGGTTGTTCAACGGAACGAAACAACAATCTTTTTACTCTGGAAATGAGAGAGTCTTCAATGCTAGTAAAAAAATTTTTACTTCCTTTACGGTACGTTAATATAAAGTAGAAAAATTCACAATACCCATATCCCTTGGTTCATTTTGATTTGTAATACTTTAAGCCTCAGTTCACTTAATTTTACACTACAGTAAAAACGAAAAAAGTTATTGTTGTAACACAGAACCGGTCCTAGGTTAATCACAATCGGTACTACTATTTATATAAACGAACTTTAGAGTATAGAGGAAGACTACCGATTTCCTGTAAAACGAAATCTCAGATGTATATAAAGATTTTAGTACATGAAGGAAAATCATGTCTAGTAGTGGAGAGTTTGTTTTTTCTTTTTAGAAAGGATACTGAAAACCTATATTTATTCATAGGACAAAAGTTTTGAACCTTTTTATTTGATATATCAATATTTTATTTGTAAACCACGTTACGGATAGTTTAATCTTGTGTAGATTTTCGAAACTTTATATCAGGTGTATGTGTTACTTTAAGAGAAGACGAGTACAGGTAAAAGAATTTTATTTTTGTTATATATCAGTAGGTTGGGAATCGTCCGAGATGACTCTACAGATAGAGAGACCCCGGGGACAATCTGATATAGTGTGACTGTTATATTTTGGAGATCAAGAAGTCACATAAAGGTTGAAAATCATGTTATGACCTTTTACCACTCATAAGTATTCGTAAAATAGTTACTTACTTATTTTATTTACTTACTTACTTTTCGGATACCCTTAATAGAGTCACTACTTATTAAACGTTTATAACGCGACTTTTGCTACAAGAATTTATTTTCAGACTAGAGTTGAGACACCTTTCGATGATTATTATCTCTTACTCGAAGTCTTAAATAAAATTTCTTTTTTCAATTTATCATTATACGTATTACATTATAGGAATACAAATTTCTTTCTCTTTTATCTTCGTTTGTCAATATAAACTATAAATGAATATTCTATAAATCTTAGTAAAGAGTCTTAAACATCTAAAATTCAATTTTAAAAATGTTATTCTTGAAATGTTTACCTTTATTTTCACAATGGACGTACACGACTCACTCTCATCACTCCTTACAGGTACCTTTGTGTGTCTACAGTCCCTTCCTTCTCAGATGTACCGTGTTTACTCGAGGAGTTAGTTCTATACATCTCAAACTAAATTAAACCCATATAAAGATTCTCTTCGTGAAAACGTTTGTTTAAATTCGATGGGAGATAACGTATCACTGAAAACATATTATTCTAGTGGGGTTCGAAGAACGAATGACGAGGGTCTGTGGTAAGTATTTATCCAAATAAAAGACACACATAAGACTTTTTTCATGAAAGGGAAACGATTTGAAATGGATTAATGAGAGAACATCTAAAGATGTTTTCATCGGTAGTATAAAGAGACATCCGATGTCTGTGGAGGATTCTTAGTGGCTAGAATGAAAGACGTGACCTTGGAACTCTATACTCATCCTCTCAAAACGTAATGTCTGATGTTTCATCTGATCTATTAGGTCTATTGGTCTACTCTCGTGGATGTCTAAAATACAAAATCCCTTGTCTTAATTGTAAAAAATGTCTGAAGTGACTTGACGACAAACTAGTTAACGGAGAAATACTTTTGTTCATCGTGTAAATTGACTCTTTTTTTTTACAAGTTGAACTAAATGGTACTAAAGTCTTCTGTCGTGTTAAATTACGTCCAAAAGTTAATGTAGTCCAGAATGTTCTCGATTAAACACGTTGAAGTAGCTGTAACATTTCGTAACTCGTTGGGAACCGGGACCTCCTTTTCTCTGAACCTTTATTCGAGAATGTACCTGGTATCAAGAAGTAGGATAAAATTTCTTTAAAACATGCTTTCTCTCTCTGTTACGAATAACGAGTGTCAAATTACGAACGACTTTGTTTACTTAAGTGAAATATAACTAGGTTTGTCTTTAAATGAATAAAAAAGAAGAGACCTTGAAGTGAGGGGGGTCTTTTCCCTTAGTACAAATTTTATCTAAAAACTCTTTTTTTGTTAAAAAAGTATACAAAAGTTTTTGTAATTAAATTTACATTAGATTGTCATGTCTTTACGATGAATAGATTGACCTGGTAGACGAGATTTCGTATGAAAAAACTGAAGTCCTTATGATATATTAATTTTGTAACTCTGACTCTTAGGTTTCCCGAAAACAAATGTACCTAATATATATAATAATAGATGGTATAATCTTTATTTTTGACTCTTTAATTTTCGATTAATAAATAATTAAGTTAAATTTATTGTTATTTTATGTAAACTCCAATTACATTTATTACATAGAAATAAATTTTCATGGTATTTTGGTAGAATTTTTTTCTCTCCCTTTAATAAAATGTTCAAACGTGTAGAGAAACTTCAGACCTAATTATCTGTTGTCGTCCCAATAGTATAGACGACCACGTAAGGTAGACAGCGGAGGTGTGTCTGCATGGACCTTCTCACAAAATTTGTTAAAAATCTATTAACACCCACAAAAACGAACGAAAATGTTGTTTCAACACCAAAAATTTTATAAAATTTCATTAATTGGAGGTTAATTTTATTTATTTAAATATAATTTTTTTATTTCCAATTGACGTTACACCTTAGACTTAAACTAGTTACATCAAAAACATGAGATGATGTACTCAAACTCGTTCGAGACCCTCTACCACTACCTGTCCGTTCGGACCGTATGACGTCAGGTACTCCAGTGTTTCTCAGCCCGTGTTGATTCGCTGACTTGACTTGACTATAATTTAAGTAAAAATACTCAAGGCTTACTCAGTAAATGGGTACATGATTTAGTACCTATTGTAGGTACTAATAGCCTACAATAACCAGTAAACATTATATAAAAAAGTGACTTAATATGTCCACTAGTTTTACAACTGTGTAAAATAATATGTTATAGTTCTGTAGTGTAAACAATAATAGTGGTTACTGGAGTAGTCTTTTCAGAAACTCTGATTCTTGGAGAGTTCGTGTACTGCTATCTATGGTTAAACCCCTTTAAGATTAAAAGTGACCTTTACAGGTCATATTAGTAAACCGTTGTTTATAACAGTCAATAACAGGAACTTCACCGTTAGAGTAAAAGGACTACTAAAGTTCTTTGATGGAAAACTTGTGGGTTCAGACTTATTAATAACACAATCAGAAATAAAATTTATATAGAATACAAGGTACAGTCAGTAACAAACTTTATTTTCATAAAAAAGTACTTTTTCTTCGATCACATCGGAGTTTGGAGTTTGTCAACGTATTTATGAAGATAAGTTCTGTTCGTAGTATAAAGTAAAACATTGTTGACATGAATCAAACATGAAAGGTAAAATAGTGTGTCTTAAAACTTTTCTACACATGAGTTCCCAGTGGGTTCACAATGAGAGTTCTTATCATTTCCCTTATTTTTCCTTCGAAGATTATTTCGTCTCAGTTCTGTACCATTTTATAATAAAGTATTTCACTTCAAAAGAAATGTAGAGTGAAGTAATGAAATATGCTATGGAAACCAAGGATGAAACAGTTTTACACAAAGACTTTGGATCCAAATAAGTCCCTTTAAATTTAAAAATTTAAATTAGTCTTAACGAGTTAATAGATAGTACAATTACCTTACTTGTGAGGTAAAGAATTTCACTAAATTAAAAAGAAATGGACCTGGTATCTTTCGTCCAGACTAAAAATATAATCGGTAAATAGTGTTTATAATAAATCAGGAGACCCAATATAATATGTTATATTAAATATAACAGAAACGTGTAAAATTCTGGACTTATATGCTCTAATTTACAACTCTTATTCGTTTATAAAGATTAATCGTAATTAAAAGGTCGATGGAAGTTGACTTCGGTTTTAAGTGATTTCTTAAAGTAGTCATAAGTTTTTTTATAACACACTTATAGAAGTATCAAGAAAGTGTTAGATAACTAATTAACGAATAAAACTTAAGAAAAATTTCTTATTTTACATATCTTCACGAGTCTAAATACGACACTATTTTACTTATTTTATTTACACATTTTTATTTGTATTCTAGTATCAGGTGACGTAGTCAACACAACTTGTGCCCCGTTATCTCAGTAAAGAATATTGAAACAATCAACCAAGTTTCATAGGTAAATACAGTATGCTACCGGTCACAAAGTCAAGTGTCTCTTATACTCTTTTGACGTTTTAATATAAGAACTCTTTTTCCTTTCTCAACTTTAGTCTATTGATCAATCTCTTTTCAAGTGTCTATTCAATAGGATCCATCCTCCACATCCACCTTCTCTCAACAACAAATCAACGACTCAGTGTAACCTGAGAAAACTCTGGGGTATCTGACATTAGCGGTCCGAGGAGACAGGCACCCTAAAAGGTCCGTTCTTATGACCTTACCCAACGGTAAAGGAAAAGGTCCCCACGAAGGTATGAGTCTGTAGGTTTGGAGGAGAGGACTCAGAAGACGTAACGTTCGTCTAAGAAATGGTGACTCGGTGGACCCTTTGATCTTCCCTACGGTCCTAAACATGTTAAGACTGCTACCTGACTTTCCTTTTTTCGTTCTTTGAAGATGGTGGTACACGATTCCACGAATCAGTGAGTCAGTGTAGGCTGAGACGTTGGGGGACCTGACGTCAGACGGTCCGAGGAAACAGGTGCCTTAAGAGGTCCGTTCTTATGACCTCACCCAACGGTAAAGGAAGGGGTCCTCTAAAAAGGGTTAGGTCCCCAGTTAGGGTCCAGAGGACGTGACGTCCGTCTAAGAAATGGTAGACTCGGTGGTCCCTGCGACGGCACGATCCCAATTATCTTTGTTTATCCACCTTTAATTCTTTTTTACATTAGTCTTTTGTTAAGTTATAAAAAAGGAGAATTTTCTGAATTTAGTGTAGTCCAATTTATGTCTTATGTAAAGAAACTTCCGTATCGTCGTTCCCGTTTGACGTTGTCTCCATTGAAATTCGATTATCAATATTTATTAAATACTAAAATGACTTTACAACCGATCCCTCAATTCAATTTTCTCATAAACAGACGGACACGTCACAACCACTCTTAGGGGTACCTACTTAAATTAGCTTCTTCCAGAGTGACCCTCCGTTTACTGAAATAAGTGACGAGGTCGGTTAGTCTTATGAGGGTTGTCGGACTCGAGACGGGTCCCGAATGGTCCCTTGTTGTATTGATACCACGTCTTACGACTCTGAAGGAAAACTCCTCTATTAATCAGTATTTTCAGTGTGACCTCCTTGTCATTAATTACTAGTCTTTTTATGAAAGTCCGACGAAGTAAACCCTTCCCCTTCGGTTTCGTTCTACGACCCAAATCCTCGACACACGGTTCACAAGTGGGTTATAGGTCTGATGTAAGAGGAACCTTCTGAAGACTAGTATGCTCGGAATTCGAGAGATCAGGAGTCCTCAGGGGAATACAGCATCATTACTGTAAAAAAGGTGAAGACAGAGGTTCCTTCCAACGATCTTTGAGACTCTTGCGGTCTTTCAAAGGATTTTCCGTTAGTAGAGTGTTTCTATAAATCAATTTTTGTTTTACAGATTCCTTGTCCCTTTTTTTTAAAAAAAAATTAAGAATTATTCCTTTATATTGATTTCAATGTACCGTGGTCGAAATAATTTACCCTTCTTATACTTGTGTCTAAGTTTTTCCTATGTTTATTGTTATTATTATACAACATAGGGTGCACTATATATAAATATAATACAAAGAACAATTCTTTATTCACGTGAGGACCTCATAGAATTCACAAAACAATTTATTTTAAAAATGAAATTATATGTTGAAGACAAGGTATTATAGATTAAAACACGATAAAAAAAGAATATTAAATCTAGTATTTACTGTCCATTCTCGTAGTTCTTTGTATTCTTGATACCCTAGTAAATTCACAAACACAACAACGAGTTAGCACAGACTGAGAAAACGTTGGGGTATCTGACATCGGACGGTTTAAGGAGTAGGTACCCTGAAGGGTCCGTTTTTATGACCTCACCTAACGGTAAAGGAAGAGGTCCACTTAGAAGGGTTTAGTCCCTAACTTAGGTGTAGAACAGAAGACGTAACCGTCCGTTCAAGAAATGGTGATTCGGTGGAATAATCGGGGATTGAGGGGGTCCTCCGTCCGGATTCTCCCTCGTACAGCAAAACGAACACACACACACATACGATTCAACGCAGTCAGTACAGACTGAGACGCTGGGATACCTGACATCGGCCGGTCCGAGGAGACAACGACAATAAACGACGATAAATAAGAATGGGTTTATGACGGACTACGGGTATATAGCGTTAGTTGATAGAGTTACCTTTTTATAAACGAATAAGAAGACATTCACCGTTGAGTCGTGATTGGACACTTTTATTAGAGGTAGTAGACGGAAAACATATGGTGGAAGTAGGTAGTCATTTAGAGAAACTCTACTTAGGAATGACTTGATCTTATAGTGTGATAGAACGTTAAGATACAGACGATACGAACCGTGGGTAAAGAGTAGGGTTCCGAAATGTCTAATGTAAATAAGTACTAATTACATAAAGGTAATCATGATTATCTTTTTATATGGTAAAAAATTACCGAGTGACCTCTTCTGGTATTTAATATCCTATATTCTACCAACAGTATAAGTTTAAGCGTTACCAAGTGTACAGAACACTACCAAAAGGAATCACTGAGATTGAATCTCTGTAAAACAGAAAAGAGGCTCACGTCAAACGTAGAGACCGAAGGTCGTATTTGAATTAATGTGTATAAAGTTAAGATATCAACAAGAGACTCATTTAATAAAGGGGTTGTCACAAATTAGAAGATCAGTCATCCTGGATATAATAAAAAGGAGACAAAGGGTACTTGACGGATCTTATGATGAGTCATCCATGAACTTTTACACCCATCTAAACTAAATCATTGCAGTATTTTCTCTTTAATACGTCTTATAACTTAGAGAAGTTGACAATCAAAAGATCTGAACTCAAGATCGAACATTGATATTTGTAAAAAGGTCTTTAGTCTCTTACTTAGGACAACTGTATACGTTGGGGAGTCGTGGATAGAGTCGCAAGAACTTCAATCTGACATTGAATCTACTTCGGTCTATACGATAAAAAATTTAACAAAAACCTCATATTAACTAAATGGTACAACATAAACAAAGTCCCAATAACGTTTCATTTAGTCAATATAAATATGTACACGGGTGAGAAAAAAATTTCTAAGAAAAGGGTATATCCAGTAATGTCTCATCACTCATCGCAAGGGACATGATATGTCATCCAAAAATAATCAATAGATAAAACATATATCATCATACATATACGCCTCTTCCGTTACCGTGGGGTGAGGTCATGAGAACGGACCTCTTAGGGTACCTGCCTCCTCGGACCATCCGACGTCAGGTACCCCAGCGATTCTCAGTCTGTACTGACTCGCACAGAAGGGAAAGTGAAAAGTGAAAGTACGTAACCTCTTTGGGTGAGGTCACAAGAACGGACCTCTTAGGGTCCCTACCCCCTCGGACCACCCGACGGTAGATACCCCAGTGTGTCTCAGCCTGTGTTGACTTCACTGAATCGTCGTCGTCGTCATACATATACAGTTATGGTTGGAGAGTTAAATAGGAGGGGGGAATATCGGACCAGTGACATTCAAACAAAAGATGTAAGTTCTAAGACGAAGACAAAATATTTATTCAAATAAACATGGGATAAAATCTAAGATGTACATTCACTATAGTATGTAATAAACAGAAAGAAACTGAAGTGAACCATACTATTAAAGATCCAAGTAGGTTCAAGGACGTTTACAATAATAAAGTAAGAATAAATACCGACTCATTGTAGAGTAACATATATACATGGTGTGGGAGAAATAGGTAAGGAGAGAGCTGTCTCCGAGTCCAACGAAAATACAGGACCGTACCTACAACTGTGTAAGTGAGTGAAGACGTTGGACAGTGTACCATATTCGGGATGTATTTACGAATAACTTACTTCTTTCACTCAAAATAATCTATTAAAGACTCTACGAAGGATCAGGTGTAAGTAAAAGAAGGAACTTAGGAAGGAGGGATTGGTTTCCACTTAAGGTATCCGTCATTACAGGGAAGGTAAAAACGGTATTGACTAACCTGGATACGCGTGAATCATGTGTTGATCGGTCGGTCTTAGGGGGCATAAGAACGACCTTATAAGGAACCACCGTGACCTCATGTAATGTCGTTACTTTCGAACACCCACATCACTTGACGTCCCGATCCTCTCCGTGTGTGATGGTACCGATATCTACCTTATTGAGACTTCGTACTACCGAGACTTCTTGTCTCTCTCTCACACACACACACGTCTCTCTCTGTCTACCTCGTTTCCGGTTCTCCTTCTTTCAATTCCCCGTTCCTACCTCTTCAAACGTGGTCCGGGGATACGACCGGGACGGAGATTGACGAACTCTTCAACCGAGTATCAGATGGGAGACAGGTACTTGCACAGGACTCTCCATTATTCGATCAGAAGTCCCAAAGGACAATAATGTAATCGTGTCTATAAAATGATTCAATTTTATGAGTTAATTTTGATATTTTCTCTGACTGGACTCTTCTGTAATTCCCATAAAACCCCGATGGGATCACGGGGTAGTTATCTTCTTAGGTGGACACTACGTCCTCTACACCCAAGGAGGGACCAAACCTTTCTAGGGAACCTCTTCCGTTATCGTTGGGTGAGGTCATAAGAACGGCCCCTTTAGGGTACCTGTCTCCTTGGACCGTCCAACGTCAAGTATCCCAGCGTCCTTACAACTTGTGCTGACTCGCTAATTTGGTGTCGTTGTTGACTCCCATAAAATTGACAACCCCCTGAGCCTGAGATCAACGTCGAGAAGGTGTCCGACCCTCATAGTAGACTCACAGAGACGAACACTCATATACTACGACTTGGTCCACTAAAGGGAATTGGGAGGATAGGGAGTTGAAAACACTAGGATGGTACTATGGTCAGTAAGAAGATTGTAAGTACTTGAGTTTTAATTCGAACTTATCCAAAAAGATTAGGTACACGTACCTTGTGGACAGAAAAATATAGATATCTTTAGACAGAGCGTACTTTTTAAATTATAGTGTTAAAATTTAAGAAAGTAAGACTTATACAATTTCATCGAAAGGGTTGTTTTAAATATTCTAAAAGACTCGTATACATTTATATCTTTTGAACCATGTTCCGGAACAGGGTTAGCTATGTCTGGGTTCCCTATCTTTGACCGTTTCTTGAGTTATTTGTACATAGTAATGTAGAATCATTGGGAAAGTACATGACGTATTCCCGAAGAGTCAATTTAATGTTATCGATTTCCAACCCTTTTTTTGTGTGCAACTTTAAAACTTTAAATTAAGTAAACCAAGAGGACATTGAGTGAGTCCGAAAAAGAAAGAGGACAATTAGTCGATATCTGACAAAGGATTCATATGTACTTCACTTCACTTCACAATCAACGAGTCATCACAGACTGAGAAACGTTAGGTCCGAAGAGACAGGAACCCTAAGAGGTCCGTTCTTATAACCTCACTCGACGGTAAAGAATGAGGTTTCCTAGAAGGACTGGATCCCTAACTTGGACCCAGAGGACGTAACGTCTGTCTAAGAAATGTTAGACTCGGTGGTCCCTTTGGGTTGTGATATAAATACACTGTGTTGTCGCAATCGACGGATTTTACGAACCTTTTCGGAGAGTATCGAAGTAAGTTTTATAATTAAAACAAGCACAAGTGACATATAAAAAGGTCCTTTTGAGTAAAATTTTTCTACCGTCTTAATAGAAGGACTGGGACTCGGGGAGCGATTTTGGTGTCGTGATCGAGTTACTGGATTAGGTATCGTACGATAGTGAGTAGAGGTGTGGATCTTTGTATGTCAGTCTATTGTTTGAATGGGTCTGTCTTCAGACAAAGATGGACAACTCTCGGTTTGTCATACTCGTGGGTCTGAGATTTTACTTATTAAGGTACCCACTGGCTGTACTTCTCCCACCCTTCTCGGTCGACTGATGTCACATACTCCTCCTTCTGGTTCTCTATACAGTTTTACTCTAAGTTTCTTTAGTATCGTTTGTACACGTTTCTTGTGGCTCGTCAATTCAAACCGACTCAACAATAACGTTCTTCGTCTTTTATTTAGGCCGTTAAGTCTAACCATGGTCCAATATCTGCCACGACTATCGGTCCGACTCCTTTGGTTTTGAGTTTGATATGTATTTTGTGGTTGACTGTTAAAAATTTGTCTCTTGACTGAATCTCGGTATCCTTCTCACTGTTATAATTGAAGTTTATTATACAGTGTTAGTAGATGTGACCTGTACCCTGACGTACTTTTTAATTCTTATTCCGTCCGTATCAAAGACGGAAATTCTCTTTTTGATGGGTGTGTATGTTTCAGTTTATTACTTATTTTATCTGGATTTGGAATTCCGTATTTTATAATTGAAGATATTCCTTCCGAGTTTTACGAAACCCTCAGAATTGTCGGAGTATGTAATAAACGGAAAATACATGTTCACTAAATGGAACTCGGAAACCGACAGAAAGGAGTTATGTAACTACTAAGAGTCGTTATTGTTAGGACAAAGTATGTTAGTGATGTAGAAGGTTTGGATAGTACGTTGGTCGTGCAATGGAAATTGATGATAACGTGACGTCAAGTCGTGGTCGCTTTCAACTTACAAGTATGGTGTTGGTGTACGGTACTGGGTAGTCCCGAGGTATAAGGGTTTCCTTACTCTGAAGGTGACGGTTGACTAGTGACCTATTAGGTCGGACTTTTAGGGAAATATTTGAGTGGAAGAATACGGTTACTTTCACTTTTACTTATCAACGAATCATTGCAAGCTTTCAATACTGGTTGGATCTGTTATATTTCGTCTCTGTAATGAAACGGTTGTTTACAGGCAGATCAGTTCCGATACCAAAAAGGTCACCAGTACATACCTACACTTTCAACCCAACACTTCTTTCGACTCGTGTCTTCTTAACTACGAAAACTTGACACCACAACCTCTTCTGCGAACTCTCAGGGAACCTGACGTTCCTCTAGGTTGATCAGGTAAGATTTCCTCTAGTCAGGACCCACAAGTAACCTTCCTGACTACAACTTCGACTTCGAGGTCATGAAACCGGTGGAGTACGCTTCTCAACTGAGTAACCTTCTGAGACTACGACCCTCCCTAACCTCCGTCCTCCTCTTCCCCTACTGTCTCCTACTCTACCGACCTACCGTAGTGGCTGAGCTACCTGTACTCAAACACATTTGAGGCCCTCAACCACTACCTGTTCCTCCGGACCGCACGACACTAAGTACCCCAGCGTTTCTCAGCCTGTGCTGACTCACTGACTTAACTTGACTTGCAAGCTAAGAAACACTGGGATACGTGACATCGGGTGGACCGAGTCTCCTTAAGAGGTCCGTTCTTATGATCTTACCTAACGGTAAGGGAAAAGGTCTCCTAGAAAGGTTGAGTCCCTACCTTTGAGTGGAAGAATACGGTTATTGACCGTGGTTAATAGAAATATTCTAAGGGTCCTTTATCAGACCTCCTCCTTTACCGTTGGATGAGGTCATAAGAACGACCTCTTAAGGTACCTCTCCTCGGACCGTCGGATGGTAGGTACCCCAGTGTTTCTAAACCTGTGTTGACTCACCGATTGTGTGTACGTGTGCGTGTGCGTGTGTGTGTGTGTGTAGTCCTTTATCTACGATCCAGATTTCAAACGTACGTTCACCAAATATTTCCTCTTTCATCAATCACGACATCCTGACCCGTCTATCTAACTTGTCACTCTTTGAAAGTCGTCTCTTAAGTTAACCTATAATACCTTTTGACCTCGACCCATACGAAAACAGGACAAGTTTTACTCCGGTCTTACGGTACTGAAAAATGGGGATGTAGTTCAGTAACCTATGTCCGACCGAGGTCCTTCACTTAAATTGAACCCCTTGTCTCGAAGGGAGTCGGTTCCCGTGAAGGACCTCGTCTTGACCCGATGTTCGTAAGCCATCTGTTCTGATGGTCGTAGACACTCTTAAGTACGAGTCATAAACTTCTTTTCATGTATGGTCCTATTTCAGGAATGAGTGAAGGTCCTTGAAAGGAGATTTAACTATAAATAATCAGTGAAACGATTATCAATTCTCTTAAATGGGGGGAAATTTTGGAGAATACATCTTGGGTATAGTGAAAAAATGGGGGTTTTGACAGAACTGTGTCACTTTATGTTCAAAAACTAGGGGATAACGGAGGAGAACTATTTTTTGACTTGTATATCTTACATTTCTTTTATAGTTAAATCACGGATACTTTCGAGGTTACTTTTTATAATCGACTAATTTTATATTACCTAAAGATGGTGAACTTGTAGAGGCCAATCGTAGTTATATAAGTAATTATCATGTTTTCTAGAAATCAAAGAGACATTCTCCTTCCGTTACAAGTCATCAATTACAAAGTCATAGAATAATATAACCCTCCCTAGATTAACGAATTATTTGAAGGTAGTGGATTAAATTAAATCGTGTTGAACTCTGTAAATCAAATGGTTTTGGATCTCTCTGATTTATCTATCTATAAAGAACGACAACAACAAGTCAGGGAGACAACAGAGGTTGAGAAACGTTGTAGTGTCTGACGTGTACGGTTCGAAGGGACAGGAAAAGGTAGGGGTCTTCGAACGAGTTTGAGTACAGGTGACTCAGTCACTACGATAGGTTGGCAGAATAAGAGTCAGTAAGGGAAGAGGAGGACGGTATTTAAAAAGTGTCGTAGTCTCAGAAAAGATTACTCATCCAAGAAGCGTAGTTCACCAGTTTCATATACTCGAAGTCGAAGTCGAAGTCAGGAAGGTTCCTTATAAGTCCTTACTAAAAGAGATCCTAATTGATCAAACTAGAGGAACGTCAGGTTCCCTGAGAGTTCTCAGAAGAGGTTGTGGTGTCAAGTTTTCGTAGTTAAGAAACCGTAAGTTGGAAAAAATACCAGGTTTAGAGTGTAGGTATGGACTCATTACCTTTTTGGTATCGAAAATGATATACCTGGAAACAACCGTTTCATTACAGAGACGAAAAATTATGTGACAGATCAAACCAGTACCCGAAGGGACCACCGAGTCTGTCATTTCTTAGACTGACGTCACGTCCTCTGGACCCAAGCTAGGGATGCAGTCCTTCTTGTGAATCTCTTCCTTTGCTGTTGGGTGAGTTCATAAGAACGGACCTCTTATGGTACCTGTCTCCTCGGACCATCCAGGGTCAGATACCCCATAGTCTCAACCTGTACTGACTCGCTGATTGTGATTGTGATCCAAACAGTATCGAAAAGAAGGTTCCTCGTTCACAGAAAAGTAAAGTACAGACATCAGTAGTAGACGTCACTAAAACCTCGGGTTCTTTTCTTTCAGACAGTGACAAAGGTAACAAAGGGGTAGATAAATGTTACTTCACGACCCGGTCTATCTCGTATTAATAAGAAGTCCATACGAGTCAGCATAGATTGACTTGGAGTACCTGACATCAGACGGTCAGAGGAGACAGATATCCTAAAAGTTCCGTCCTTATAACCTCTCCCAACGGTAAAGGAAGAGGTCCCCTAGAAGGACTGGGCCCCTAGAAGAACTGGATCCCTAGAACACCAATATATGAAATTTCTCTCAGAGTACTAAAGTACCAGAAGTTAAAGTTCAAATAACTTCTTCTCTTCACTTTCCGTTTCCTCTTTTCCGTTTCCTCTATTTGGGTAAACTTACGTCTCAACGTTTCTTATCGTTCCTCTCTCTTCTTTTGGAAGGATTTACTAGTTACGTTTCTTTATCTCTTTTTGTTACCTTTTTCTTTCTGATCTCTAGAGAAGTCTTTTAATCTCTATACTTCCTTTGTAAAGTACGTTTCTATCCCTGTTTTCCTGTCTTTGTCACACCTGAATTGTCTTCGTCTTCTATAATTCTGTGTCGTTCTTATGTGTTCTCTCAGTATGTTTTCTGAAGAGTCACGGGGTCTATTGGTACCACACTAGTGAGTGGACCTCGGTCTGAAGTACGTCAGGATTCAGTTCACCCGGAATCCTTCGTAGTCATACTTCTTTCGATCACCCCCACTGCCTTAAGGTCGACTCGATACAGTGTAGGATTTTCTACTACGACACTTTCCTGATGTGAGTCATACGGTCGTTTAAACCTTTTGAGTCGTCACCGGTGTCTTGACCTTTTCCGGTCGAAAGTAAAGTTAGGGTTTTTTTTCGTTACAGTTTTTTACAAGTTTGATAGTGTGTTAACGTGAGTAGAGTGCACCATCATTTCATTACGAGTTTTAAGAGGTTCGGTCCGAAATTGTCATGCACTTGACTCTTGAAGATCTACAAGTTCGACCTAAATCTTTTCCGTCTTCTTAGTCTCTAGTTTAACAGTTATAGGGAACCTAGTAGTTTTTTAGTTCTCTTAAGGTCTTTTTGTAGATGAAGACGAAGTACCTGGTGTGATTTCGTAAACTGACACACTTGGTGTTGTTTGACACCTTTTAAGAAGTTCTCTACCCTTATGGTCTCGTGGAATGGACGGAGGACTCTTTAGACATACGTCCAGTTCTTCGTTATCAATCTTGGGCTGTACCCTGTTGTCTGACCAAGGTTTAACCCTTTCCTCACACAGTTCAAACGCATAACAACGGGACAAATGAATGGAATGCACGTCTCATGTAGTACACTTTACGGTCCGACCTACTTTGAGTTCGACCTTAGTTATAACGACCCTTTTTGTAGTTATTGGAGTCTATACGTCTACTGTGGTGGGAATCCGTCTTTCTTTTCTCCTTGATTTCTCAGAGAACTACTCCCACTTTTTCCTTTTACTTTTTCGACCGAATTTTGAGTTGTTAGTTTTTTTTTTTTTTTTGGTGTGTGTGTTTCTAGTACCGTAGACCAGGGTAGTGAAGTACTGATTATCTGCCCCTTTGTTATCTATATCACTGTCTAAAATAAAAACTCCCCGAGGTTTAAGCGATGTCTACCACTGATGTCGGTCTGTTAATTTTCTACGAACAAGGAACCTTCCCTTTGATACTGTTTCATTCTGTCACATAGTTTTTCGTCACGGTTTTTACCAGACTTTTTAATTTCGAGACAAAAAAGACCATCAGTACATACCTATTCTCTCAACCTGGTATTTCTTCCGACTCGCGGTTTCTTAACTACGAAAACTTGTCACCATAACTTCTGAGAACTCTCAGGGAACTTGATGTTCCTCTAGGTTGGTCAGTTAGGATCTTCTTTAGTCAGGATTTGTAAGTACCTTTCCTGACTACGACTCCGACTTCGAGGTTATGAAACCGGTGGACTACGTTTCTTGACTGAGTAATCTTTTATGGGACTAAGACCCTTTCTAAATTCCGTCCTCCTCTTCCACTGCTGTCCTACTCTACCAATCTACCGTAGTGACTGAGTTACCTGTAAAAAAACCCGTGCGGGGACCGATACTACTTCCTATCCCTTCGGACCACACGAATACGCCATCATCAGGTACCCCAGGTACGCCAGTGTTTCTCAACCTATACTGATTCGTTGCCTTGTTGTTGTTTAAAGTACCGTCTAGTCCTTCTGTATGCCTTCTTGAAAGAAGAGTTTTAGCCGTCAATTACTGACGAGTAAATCTTTCCGTCTAGTGTCATTTTAACTGATTGAAGTTAGTAATTATAAGTGAATAACTGGTGTTACGTGTCCTATGACACCTTTCTGTCCATCGTGTACTGTCTTGTGATCCAGAAACGAAATTGTTTGGAGTAAAGTATCTTTGTTTGAAGTAATCTATCTTTTTTTTTTAGTAATAAAAAAAAAGGTTAGTTGTAAACACCTAGTGACGGGTTTACAGTTCAGTAACAGACCCGTTAAATCCACTATGTCTTTATTTGTTGTAAACGGGGGACTCAGACTCAAACGTTAAATTAACCAAATCGGACTTTTCATATTTCGATTGATGTGATTTACTGTGTCCCTTGGTCCGTCAGATCTTTTACACGTTCATTTTATAATCCGTCTCTTTTCTCACTCGGTTTAAGTAGACTTAAAACTTCAGAGACCCTGTATGAAGTGTCAACAATGGAAGTAGGTGGTCTCTTTAAGGATCTATTATCAAGAGGTATATCTTTGTGGGTCTCTTGATCCTTACATTGGCGGTTACTTCAACTAGTGTGTCCGTATGTCCAGTCGTCGAGTATTTCAGACATTAGTTATGGTCTTTAACTTCATTTATACGGATCTTTTATTGGGTAGTCCCTCATTACTCTTTTATTACGAAGAAGATTTCTCTTTCTTTCGATAACAGAAATTATAAAGACGTACATAAACGAACGAAATAGAGTTGACTATTTACGTACTGTCAAAAGTTTACCCATTTTGATATCCGGTAGACTTTATGTCCAGTGCCTGTCATCCACTTGGTATTTTAGTTAAGGGATGTAGGTTCCTTCATAACTAAACAAATTGTTTTTTCCCTTTTTATGTTACTCCAGTTTTCAACTTATCTTTTATATAAAGTATGACGAGGACTTTTTACTGTTATGTACTCGAGACTTTGGTGTTTCCTTTCGATTATGGTCTCTTTAAAGTCCGTTAAGTCAGACTCTTTAAGTATAGGTCTCAGACTACTACTCACTTACTATAACCATAAGTAAACGAATAACTGATTAACGATGTAAGGTTGAAGTGTTTATAAATAATCACGTTCTCTCATATCTAACGAGACGACTGATGTCACAAAATGTTTACACTTCATATTTAAAATTTCCTACTTTATCTACATAGACACTTTTGTCGTACGTATAAGTATTGTACGAATTTTACAACGAAAGTACTGATCAAGTCAAGTCAAGTCAGCGAGTCAGCACAGGCTGAGACACTGGGGTACCTGGTGTCGTGTGGTCCGGAGGGACAGGTAATGGTTGAGGGTCTCAAATAAGTTTGAGTAGAGGTAACTCAATCACTACGCTAGGTTGGTAGAGTAGGAGACAGTAGGGAAAAAGGAGGACCGAAGTTAGAAAGGGTCGTAGTCCCAGAAAAGTTCACTCAGTCGAGAAGCGTAGTCCACCGGTTTCATAACCTCGAAGTCGCAGTCGTAGTCAGGAAAGTTGCTTGTGAGTCCTGACGAAAGAAAATCCTACCAGATCAACCTAGAGGAACGTCGGGTTTCCTGAGAGTTCTCAGAAGAGGTTGTGGTGTCAAGTTTTCATAGTCAAGAAGCCACAAGTCCGAAGAAATAGCAGGTTGAGAGTGTAGGTAGGTACTGATGGCCTTTTTGGTATCGGAATCTGTCCAGAAGTTTACTGTTTGTGTCCGTACATAAGAAAAGACAAGAGAATTACGATAATTAAAACAGATCTTTCAGTCAGTAGTGACTGACTCTGTAGTAAAACGTCCGTTTTCACACATATCAGTTTCGGTACCAAAAAGGTCATCAGCACATACCTACACTCTCAACCTGGTATTCCTTCCGACTCCGGACTTCTTAAATATGAAAGTTTGACACCACACCTCTTCTGAGAATTCTGAGGGAACCTGTCGTTCTTATCGTTTCGTCATTTAGGATTTCCTTTAACTGGGACTTATAAGTAACTTTCCTAACTACGACTTTGACTTTGAGGTCATGAAACCGGTGGACTACGCTTCTCCTGTGAGTAACCTTTTCTGAGACTATGACCTTTACTAATTTCCGGTTTCCTTTTCCTTCACTGTCTCCTACCCTGTCAACCTATCGTAGTGGTTGAGTAACCCATACTTAAACACGTTTGAAATTCTCTATCCTCCTGTCTCCTGGGACCATCAGATATCAGGTACACCAGTGTCTCAGTCTGTGTTGAATTACTGACTTGTTGTTGTTCTTTTAGTCAGTTAAAGAAAGAAAAACAAAGGACTCGAAAATAAATCAAAGGAAAATAAATTATATAAATCAGAACAGACCGGACTTATTAGTCTGCAGGAAGTTTATGACCCGTATAAAATCGAGAACCCTTTTTTACCTCTCGAGGACTCATAGGTTGTACAACTTTGAGATTTTGGTCATAAAGTGTATACTTTTTTCTTAGAATTTTCTCCTACTACTCTATATATTCATATGTCGACGTAGTGAAACGAAATATGGACTTTGATTATTTCGTAACACTTAGTTGATATGAGGTTATTACAAAATAAAGTCTTTATTTTCTTGTTTTACAAATTTCGTTATAAATATAAAAGAAAGACTTAGTTTTGATAACCTTTTACGTTACTTTTTCCTTATTAAAGTTTTCGTTTTTTGCTTGCACTTTACTTAACTCACACGAAGACAATGAAAGCCAGAAGATTGGTTTAACTGGGTATAGGAATACAAGGACTAGTGTAAAAAGAGAGGTTTGAGTAACTTTGTAGTCTCTAAGGTAAAACCACGCTTTGAACTCTCTTTTATGGACTTGTCCGTGGGTCGGTCTCTTATGTTGTCCCATGTTTGACACGAAGAGTGACTCTCACCGAGTTAATGAGACTTTTGAAATTTTGTATACAAAGTCTCCTAAATAAGTTCCAATTTATGGTTCCTTCTTCTCTGCAATCGTAGATTTGGTGAGTCGAGTACAAACTGTAAAGACGTCATTTCCTACTAATAGAAACTGAAATCTAAAGCGTAGAACTAATATTGAAAGTATTACACTGATAAACTTTTTAAGAGGTTTAATCGTTCAGAAGAGTCTGATTAGGTTTTGAAGTTATAACATAACTGAAGTAAACTTACAAGACGAATATCAACGACTTAGAGTTTAACCCTGGAGTCAAGATCAACCTTCAATTGTATTCGAAATGTTATTAATATAATGTTCTCGATTTAATTTTTCGTTTGTTTTACATCTAGAGTAATTAAAAATTAGTTTAAAAAACAAATAGGAAGGGAGATAAGTAAGTGTACGTGACCCAAGATCTCCTTAAGTGAGGTTACATCAGTTTACCCCTCGAATTAAAGTGCGTATGTCAAAACGAAATTTACGTAGAAAATCTTTAGATTTAAAATACTTTCAACTAAAAGTGACCCAAAAAAGCACTTTAAAAGAATTTCAGAGAGTGCTTAAACAATGTTATAATGAAGACAAAATACCAAACCTAAAAAGTGGGTCTCCGTACGTCCTAGTCTCCGTATGTCCTAGAATCGAGGGGTTGTTCCCTAGTTTGGGTGTGAGGGACGTAACCCTCCACTTCGAAAGTAGAGACCTGGTGATCCCTTCAGGGAGTGTCAAGAAAAATAATAACTCTCGTTTATTGAGGTAAGATTTCAACGACATCTGACAGATGCTCTTCCTAGGTGAACGTTCCGGTGGGAAAATACTTGTTTATGTATCTACACAATGTGTGTATCTTTTCAATCTTCCATATTACGAGAATTCGGGACCAATGAACTTGTTCTCTTTCAATCGTAACAAGGTTGTCTACCAACCTTGTTGGTACCAACTTCCCACTCTCATACCTTCCACTCATTATTTGATAAAAGACTTTTCGTCTTTTTAGTGATAAGGAAGATTACTATGTGAAAGACTTCAAAGGTTGATGTCTCTACTATCAATGCATCCCTATGTTCAGAAGGAAAATCTAGTTCTCAGACGGAGTGTCTCACATTTCAGTACTATTTGTGTCACTACTCAATAACCATCCTTTCAGACCCGATCTCTTACCGGTTCAAGTCACCGGGGACATTAAAAACGAAGGAGGAAACTTAAGAGTCGAGATCAGTGTTAAAGATAGTGAAGGTTCTTGAACCTTCTAAAAAGAATCTTAGAAGTATATATATTTTGAAGACGAGTTACAATTGGTTCTTAAATAATTCTTGGGTGAGTTGTCGTGGAAACACATTGTCTTTAGACTTTCACCAAAAGTGACTTGTTAGAGAAGGAATAAGGTTTGAGTACGAAAGACTTTTAAATCGAGACACACTCCCTCCACTTCCTTAATATAATTATTCAATTAAAAAAGATTACATCATCTTTAATTCTTTTCTTTGATTTAATTCAACTTTTTGGTAGATACCGATACGTATAGATACCAATGGATTCTTTTCAACCTACATATCTATCCACTCGGTTCAGAACCATAAGGACGTTCGACAGACCCTAGGTGACGATTTATAGTTACAAGAGGAGAACTTGTAATTGCTAAAGTGTCTTATAATTACAGTCTGTTTCGGTGAAACACTGGTACTACCTGTGTGTGTACGTGTGTGTGTGTGTGTGTGTGTGTGTGTGTGTGTGTGTGTGTTTTGTGCCTACAACAGGTTTACTTTTTTTCATGGTTTGTAGAGGAATATGACCGACAACAAAAAATTGGTTAGTACATTTTTAAAGTCAAATCAGAAAGAAAGAAGATCTATTTCAAATAATTCTATGGACTAGTGTCGTCATCGGAGTGGAATACTGTCGTATGTTAAGTATCGTTTCGGGGTGAAGGAATTTGGGAGGGTTCCTAGTAGGTTGAGTTCGGGTTTAGGACAATTTTGGAAGAACGACCCTGTGAGGTCTCACCGGGTACCACACGTAAAAGGGAACAAAGTCAAACATTCTTTGGTTGAACAAGTCGACGGCCATTCAAGGACCACTAGAAAAACGACGTCCCGTAACTGTGTCGACAATGGGTATGTTGTGTGACGACGGAAAAAGAAAAGTAGGATCGACTGTACGACGATGAAAATTGTACGATTTTTATCTTTTACATGTTAGAAAAGTGTAACTTTGGACCTACGGTTAGAAGGGGAACTTGCGCGTGTAATATTCGACATGTTTGTTCTCCATCTCACTTTTACATTTTGATTTATTATAATTCCTCTTTTTACAGGTGGAAATAGATCCAATAAAGTTTATGTCTAAATTACCCTCCGTGTATGTATTGGTAGATAGTACTAGCGGAGAAAGACATAAAAACGAGAGGTACACAGACCACCTAAAAATGTTTAGTTAATGTCAAAATCAGAGACTTTTTACTAGGGAGAGACCCCTTTGAAATAACAACACGAACACTATATATAAAAACAATAAAAAGGAACTTTCGTCTTCTTTTAATGATATATAAGAAATTATACTTTACTAAATAAAGAAATGAAGAGATCGGTTTTATGAACCCTTAACTTTCTTAATAAGACGTACAACGGTATGATCGGAGGTAATTAAATACATGAAAAATACGACTTGGTTAACTAGTTAAATGTATAGTAAAGTATTAAAAACAAACGAAGACTTAAATGGTAACATTACAGGTGTACTAAGTAATGTGTATGAAATTTTTAACAGTGAGGAAACTTTCTTAGAGTTTACTCTCAGTCTCCCCTTTTACTATATAAAGTATGGATTGTCAAAGGAAAGACGTCAAGGTATATAAGGGTGGATGCGAAACAACCCGACATTGTCTATAAGTAATTCAAAGTTTGTATACAACTTTATAATAAGATTTAATCGTTAGTACGTACACTTTTTTGTTTTTTCCACAATCAACGGGTCAGAATAGGATGAGAAACTCTTAACGTCTGGCATCTGGTGGTGTTAGGAGACAGGTACCCTAAAAGGTTCGTTCTTATGGTTTCACCCATCGGTAAGGAAAGAGGTCTCCTAGAAGAACTGGGTACCTAGTTTGGGTCCCGAGGGTATAATACCTGTCTAAGAATTGACAAACTCGGTGGTTTAGTGTATAAATCCAAATGACTTAAACTATATAGTGAAGATAGTGAATGTATATTGTAGTGTAGTTGTTAAATTTCAGCAAGTCTTCAGTTATTTCGACCAGGAACTTTGAAAAGTTACCTATGGAAACTTTGTCTTCGTGTCTTAAACTGTAGTTGGTCTTATTTTGTCCATTTTGTCTTATGATTATGAATTTAAATTTACCGGTGATAGTCCATCGTTTTTTTTTTTTCATCAGTATTAGAGTGTAACAAAGTCAAAGATTTTTTATAAAACTTACATTAGCTACCAAAGGTCAAAATCACACAAATGTATCTATTGTCCTTGTCTCCTTGATCGTCGGAACCGTTGTTTTGGAATATACATTACAATACCTTCAGTTGTCTAAAAAAAAAGTCTAAAATAAATAAATAAACAAATAAAATGAAATGTTATAACATAACCAAAACGGTATGTAGTTGCACTTAGACGGTGTCCATATGTGCACCAGGGTTAGGACTTGGGGGGGAGGGTGGAGACAATAGTCTCTAGGATATGTTATTTAATTTTTAACAATTCCTGGTGTTTCTTGAGAACCACTAAATACAAAGTTATATACGACGTAATTAATAATTTTGACTCTGAATTCGTAAAAATAATTAAGTAAAGTTTTATTATTAGGATACTGTGTAATTGTATTTATTGTTCTTTAGATATATAATGTTTTGTTTTTTATTATCAGTTTTCTCATTATGTCTCATTATATTAAAGCGTAAAGACTTTTAAAGAAATTACGGACCGTTGGTCAGACACCGAAACCAATCTCATATATTTCTTTGTGTATCTATAGATTATCCGTTCTTTCTTACAGTTGTCAGAAAGTGTATTAACACCTATAAAGAAAGCAATGGTGTGGTTTTAAGTGTTACTGATCAACGTTATACTTTTGACTTTAGTATAGTTAATCGACAAACGTGAGACGAAGTAATTTTAGATAAGTCAAGTCAGGTCAGCGAGTCAGCACAGACTGAGAAACGCTGGGGTACTTAGCGTCGTGCGGTCCGGAGGGACAGGTAGTGGTTGAGGGCCTCAAGTGAGTCTGAGTGCAGGTAGTTCAGGCACTACGGTAGGTCGGTAGAGTAGGAGACAGCAGGGGAAGAGGAGGACGGGAGTTAGGGAGGGTCGTAGTCTCAGAAAAGGTTACTCAGTTGAGAAGGGTACTCCACCGGTTTCATGACCTCAAAGTCGAAATCGTAGTAAGGAAGGTTTTTTTAGGGTCCCGACTAGAGGAAGTCTTACCTGACCAACCTAGAGGAACGTCAGGTTCCCTGAGAGTTCTCAGAAGAGGTTGTGGTGTCAAGTTTTCGTAGTTAAGAAACCACGAGTCGGAAGAAGTGTCAGGTTGAGAGTGTAGGTATGTACTGGTGTCCTTTTTGGTATCGGAACTGATCTGCCTGGAATCAGCCGTTTCATTACAGAGACGAAAACTTATA